>JAKUCV010007560.1:0-14843 GCA_028386065.3 Turnera subulata
TTATTATCATCATTCACCATTTATTTCAAGTGTCAAAAATACCCTTCTATACTTTTTCCTATACCCGGGTACTATTCCGGTATTATACTTTGATAATACCCTTTCCATAATTATTTCTTAAGTATGTACTTTCCAAAATACTATTTCTACAAATTATTATTTTCTTTCCACATGCTATATACCATATAATAATTTTTTTTCCAAAATTAATTTTTCCTCTTCATTATTTTTCCCAGATTTAATTCTCTCTTTTTATTATTATTTTTTTAATTCTGGACTGGGCCTGTGTCTAAGCCCAGCCTACCACTTGAGTCATCCCAGGCCCCAAACAGAGCCCAGGCGCTACCCACGCAGTAGGCCCAGCAACCAACAGCCCAAGCCCATCACGCCCAGCCCACCACTCGCGGCCCAACAATCCAAAACCCACCAACACAGAACCGGGTCACCCACGACCCGCGACCCACATCCGGGTCTGCTCACCTGCAACGACGGGACGGCGCGAAGAGGCGGCACCGGGGCGAGGCGGGACGCTGCGAGGGAGCGCGACGGAGGGGCGCGACCGCTGGTGGTGCTCGGCGGCGGCTGCTGCGTCGGTTGCAGCAACGAGGAGGAGCGAGGCGGCGCGCGACACGCGAGGGGAGGAAAAGAAGGCGGTGCAGGGGGGGTTGCGGTGGCCGGCGAGAGGAGAAAGAGATGAGAAGGAGGAGCTGGTGGTAACGTTGGCTCGATGGTGATGGCGGTTCAAGGGGGTGGTCGGCCGGTGGCGGTCGGTGGAAAAGAAAAGAAGGAAGAAGGAAGGGAGGGGGGTGGTGGTGACGTGGCAGGGGTGTTGGTGTGTGTTGTTTGGGTTTTTTTTCCTTTTTTTTTCTTTTTCTTTTCCTTTTTTTTTCTGGTTAGTTTATGGGGAATGAATTTGGAGGAAATGGTTTTGCTGGGGAAGAAGAGAAGAAGCAGGTGGTGAAGGCGATGATGTGCTCTGGAAAGGTAGGAAAAATAATTTTATAGGCAGCAAAATCTCTGGTTAATCACAGGTGAAATAGGTAGTTCACAGGCTGAATAGGAATTGGCGGCTGAATAATTGAACTTCAATTATGCAGTTACTATGCTGCATGTGAAGTGTGACCCACCTGGACCAGAAAATATCCGGTATACCCACTTATCTTATTTCTGGTCCGATAATTCGAGAATAAAGCCGGCTTTTCCGAAGATTCCCGGACCCGGAAAAATTCCAACTTCGGTCCGTAAAATCCGCAGAAAAATCCTGAGCGTGGGACTATGCTCGGTTTCGGAATCCAATACTCGATTTACCACAATTTAATTACCCAAGATTAAAAATCAATAGTAAATTACTGTAGATTAACTTAAACAGTCCCGGTAAAAATGAAATTTTTACCTGGGCCGTTACATTATATGTGTTTATTTATTAATCTGGTATATAAGTTTGGAAAAAAAATATATATTTATTTTGAGAAAATTACGTTCAATTTAATTCTGGTATTTTGAGAAAAATATAAATATATATACTTTGGTAAATAATTAAGTTATGTTTTGGAGAAAAACTAATATTATTTGGAAAAATGTATTTATACCATGAAATAATTTCTGGAAATTTAATATGTATATTATTTCGTCTGCAAAATTATGATTGTGGTATATGTATGTAAATATGTATTTTGAAAATTAAAGGTAAATATATTTTATGTTGGAAAATATTATTATGTATACTTGGAAAAAAAAGATAAATACCATATATATTTTTTGGGAATTATAATTAGGTTATTATTTTTCTGGAAAAATTATGGAGATTATAATTTTGGAAAATTATAATTATTTTGTGAAAATATTTTGAAAAGAGTTTTTTTTTTTGAATGAATGAGAAAAGAGTTTTAATTAAAGTATGGTAGCGAAATTATATTCGGAAATACGTACGGTAAAATATTTTCGGTAAAAGATAATAATAACAGATATGTAACCGGGATGGGTAATTCGCAGTTTTGGCATCATAGTATACCGATTATGTGCATTTATGTGTATATATTGTTTTGTGGTATAGGTTTGGATAGCGGACAGTTTTCCGAGGAGCCGGCGTCGGACCGGTCATTGTTTCGGACCGATTTTGGATCGAGTCTTTTGGTTTGGCTGTTTTGCCTGTTTGACTTGAGTAATTTTAGTGTGCATATTGATTGTCTTTCCTTCGTCGGTGAGCACTTCGGACTCACCCCTCACCTGCGGGCTTTCATACCGTAGGATGAGTTATTTGTGGTACAGGTTTGGTGCATTCCAGACAGACTGCGGCGTTATCTCTTGGACAGGGCTTGGATCCATAGTTTGCATCTATGTCGCATACAGTGTTTATGTGAGTTATTAAGTCTTCCGCTGTGCATTATTTTGTTATTGTTGGGCCATTGGGCCGTTTATGTCGTTATTGAAGTTATTATTTTTGGGCTGTTGAGCCCGAGTTA
The DNA here is from genome assembly GCA_028386065.3 of Turnera subulata. NCBI lineage: Eukaryota > Viridiplantae > Streptophyta > Magnoliopsida > Malpighiales > Passifloraceae > Turnera > Turnera subulata. The sequence goes on from JAKUCV010007560.1 coordinate 2,463, forward strand.
CTGTTTTATACACTGTATACTGGGCTTGTTTTGATTGGGTTGTCACAGTTCCGGCACGTGTTTACCGTGTACGGTAAATACGGGTCGGGGCGTTTCATCTGGGCCATATTGACAATTGATTGCAGGACCATTGATGAAATATGACTATGGTACTTTATACGCAGTAAATGTGCATCAAGCCAATAAGATATTATAAGATCATAAGATCTCCCCAGTGGTTCTTGGTCATAAAATATCTCCCATCTTCGGACCGTTGGTTGTACAGTATATTATGCTCCACCACAACATAGTTAATCTGGTCCTTAAAGAAGGTTGGGAATAGATGTTGGGTATTCTCCATCAAATCACAACATTATTGAAACTATTGACTAAAAGATTGGAGATTCAATTATAGCAAGATTTGCTTATTGATAATTCGATATGTGTGTATACCCAACATCAGGGGGAGAAAGAAGCAGCTGGATCAAGATTGTTGAAATGCATAATATATATGAATGTTGATCCTCATATAAATTAGTGTGAACCTGAAGTTCAAAAGAAGATAATTCATCTGCAGGAAAATTGATATGCAATTGCCATACACATTTAAATTAAGTGTGACCATATACCAGCTGCAAATTAAGTATGCAAATGAATCTATAGATTATACTCGGTTCCAAAAAGAAAAGAAATTCTCAAAAGAGAAAAAGGAGCAAATGAGATAAGATGGCCCCAGTAAGAAAATATGGCCTCCAGTAGAGGTTTGAATTAAAAGTTCCCCGGAAGAGGTTGATTCTCTGACACAAATTGATAAAGTTCCAGAAGTAACTCAGGTACCTGAAATAAATGAGCATGATGAGATATCAATCACAGTGTCAGAAATAAGATGGAACCGACGTGAAATAACCGTCGACGGAATACAATTTTTTTTATTTATTATATAGCGCTAAATAAAATGAGGATCATGAACCTACTAATGAAAGTAGGCGTTGTATGATTGGCCAAAATATATGAGATATAATTAAAGGCTGTGTTGGACTCGCATGTGAAGCGAGTAATTTTTCGGACCTGTAGTTCGTACACCAGATGGTGTAAAATTTAATCGGTCGGTAAATGGGTATTTGCGCGGAAAATATAACTGAGATGTAAAGCACGGTTGCACAAGGTTTTACCCGAACGACCTAATTTTTAATTATGAGGAGATACACTCCCCTGTGGTGGATGCAATTATTTTGATAAGTCTGGCATTATATGAAAAGAATTAGAAATGCATCTAATGAATGCTTTTACAGCCTACTATGGATCCATAAGTTGTGAAATATACATGAAGATCCCTGAAGGATCCAAGTTGCCTGAAGCAACTAATTCCCGGGAAATTACAAAAATTGAACTGAGTTTAAATCATTTTGATTATGGATAAATTTATATGTTTAGTGATTGGAACTCCAGAAGAGGTTTCCAAATACCATGCTATTAGTTTGGTCCAGAAGTACCCTGTTTAAGTGCAATTTATATTGCTAGTATTATAAAGCCTGAAGCTTATGATTTAAGCCTATTGGTAAGATATGTATTTGCACTCATCTTCGGGATATAAGAGATGTAGTGTCATGTGAATCATGTAAACTCGAAGAAAGAAGAGTTGGTTTTTGCAGATACAGATCCCCCATTTGATCCACAAAAGGCACGGTCGGACATCTGCCACAACATTGCACAAGAAGTTGCTATATCATCAGGCCCACAAAAGCAAAAGGGCAAGACTGATGCACCTACAACAAAATTATGAAGATTGTGCTGCCAACTCTGTCCAATTGAAGTAAAGATGTACCAAAAGCAATCAGACAAAATACACGTCACCAGAAGCTGACAAGGACGATCGGCATGCAACGATATCAAGAAAACAATGGAGGCCAAAATGAGGGGGAGTATCAAGCAATCAATAGAAGCCAAAATAAGGGGGAGTAGGATACGCACTGCACTCTTTTTTCCTTCACCAAGTTTTTATCCCACTGGGTTTTTCTTGGTAAGGTTTTTAATGAGGCAGTATCCCCAAAGCGTATTCTACCCATCAACACAATGACATCCAAGAGGAAGTGTTATAAAATAATGTATAAATACTTGTATGTATGTCATTGTGATACATACTAAATACATACTATATATTATTATATATATTGTGTAAGGATGAAAGAGAAATGAATGAGAAAACCGGGTGCTTCCCGACTTTCCCCCTCACCGGCCGACTTCTCCACCGCCGGAATTTGACCGGAAAATTCTTCTCCTCCCTAAATCTTCTCCTTTTAATCCTTTGTTTTATAACACATTAGCATTATTCTTATATTTAGTCGGTTCCTTAGCAAAATCCTTAAATCCCACCGTAATACGCCGCCTGCCTGCGAGTCCTATATAAGTCCATCGAAGCTAGGTTTTTTTTTTTCTCCCTATACACTATCCATCGCAAACTTCAAAAGACGATACCAAAAGAAGAGAAACAATGTCTCACGACAACCAGCACTGCTCCTACAACAAAGAGGCCGACGATTATTTAATCGATGAAGACGATATCGCCACCGATTTGCACAAGATTTCTCTGGACAAGAACGTTACTACCAACTACAGTTTCTTGAAGGAAGCAAATATCTGTTATGATTGTAATAGTGAATGACGGGTAAAGCATAGTTAGACGACTGGTCATGTGCTTGTATCAGCGTTGTAACTGATTGACAACAAGCTTGTACACGTGGCTCGCCACTACTGGCTCTTGCATAACGGCTCTACTGATATAACCGTTGCAAGGTTGTTATAGATTTCATTGATGAATAAAGAAAATAGAAAACTCTCTTCCCTTTCCATTTCTCTCCTCGTCAAACTCTCTTTTCTCTCTTTCTCTTCTTAATTTCTTCTCTGTACCGACTCGGTACGTAACAATTGGTAGCGGAGCAGTAGATCTTGTGGCGGTTACCATGGTTGCTAACAATCGCTTGGGTAATGTTGAAGAGCAAGTAAAGACTCTGGAGAAGACTCTCACGGAGGTCCAGACGGCGGCAGAATCTCACTGGCAAGATGTTCTGTCGATGAAGCAAGAGGTTCTCACAGAGGTCCGGGCAGAGATGCGGCTTCAGATGGACTCTTTGTGAGAAATGCTCTCCGCGATCGCTGCTCGGGAACCTTCGCCGAAGCCGCCGCGTCCGGGCATGGTTGATTTGGAGGATCCTGGAATCTTACCTCCATCGGCGGCAGCGTCGCCATCTGCATCGGTTAATCCTGCTATGGTTAGTTCTGTTGCAAAATCTATTGAGGTTACTACTCCTATGGCTAAGATTGGGGTTGTTCCTGCTTCGGATAAAACCGGTGATAAAGCAGTGACAGGGGGAAGCAGTGTTGATGAATTTTCCCCTAAACTCCCCAAATCACAGCTTTTACCTTTTTCTGGAGAAAACCCTAAGGGGGAAGTGTACTCGGTATTTTGATCTCTACAAAATAGCTGATCACTGGAAGTTGGAATTAGCCTCTATGTATTTGGATGGTAGAGCAGACCTCTGGTTTCATGGATTCTTGGCTGAAAAACCACTGCTTACTTGGAGTGAGTTCTCAGAAGCAATCTGTACTCGCTTTGGAATGAGTGAATACCTTGATGTGATGGAAGAGTTCAAGCTACTTCGTCAACAAGGTTCTGTTATGGAGTACCAGGAGAAGTTTAAGTCCTTGAAATCATTATTGCTGGATATGAATGCTTCATTTATAGAGCAGGAGTACTTGTCTTTTTTCCTTACTGGATTGAAGGATGACCTGCGTCATTGGGTCAAGATCCTTAATCCAACAACTTTAGCTGAGGCTTTTAAACAGGAAAAGGTGCAAGAATTGTCTCTACGCTTGATGCAACGCCAACCAACAAGAACACCACCTTACTATGTTACTAGTCCAAGAGAAGGCGGTACTGAGAGTTCTAACTCTCGAGCATTAATGTGGAGGAATTCTGATATTGCCACAACCAGCCCAGCTCCATCGAAAGCACTCATAATCAGACCTTCTGATAAACCTAGACAGTCTCTTTTGGAGCATCGCAGAAGAGCAGGCTTATGCTTCAAATGTGGTGACAAGTACTCTCCTAGTCATCAGTGTAGATTTCGTCTTCTGCATTGCATTGAAACCTCTGATGATTTTGCATTCATTGATCATGATGAACCTGTTGCGGATGAAGAACCAATGGATAACCTGGCACAAGTTGAGGCTAGCTTGTTGCATACCCTTTCTAATGGTGCTGGCATTCTGAAGATCGATGGTTATTATCATGGCAGATAGTGGAAGTACACTGAGTTACTTGAGCAGTAAAGTAGCCAAAGAACTCAATGTTCCTATGCATCATGCTACCCCATTATCAGTAATGGTAGCGAATGGTCAGCGAATGACTAGTACTTTTGTTTGCAAAAATTTTAATTGGATGATGCAGGGTAACACTTTCTCTGGTGATTTACGCATATTGGACTTGAATAGCTGTGATATGGTCCTTGGTGTTGATTAGCTATTACCTTTCAGTCCTGTCTCTTTCAACTGGAAGCACTCCAAGTTATCCTTGACTAAAGGTGATCAAGTTGTAGAACTCAGTGGCAAGATGGATTCTAGCAAAGAACTGCAGCTGATTTCAGTAGAAGCCATCCATAAAAGTGTGCGTATTGGCAAAGAAGGGGTTGAATTTGCCCTAGTGCAACTGGATACTAATACTCAGGTAACCAATGACCCAATTCCTTCTTCCATCTCCAAATGACTATCTGATTACCAAGACTTGTTTACTGAACCCACATCTTTACCACCAAAATGAAGTCATGACCATGCTATACACTTATAACCAAACACAGAGCCAATTAACCTTAGACCCTATAGACACACTCATGAACAGAAAACCGAAATTGAAAAGCAAGTGTCTGAAATGCTTGCTTCCACAGTCATTCAAACTAGTCAAAGCCCATTTGCATCACCAGTTTTGTTGGTTAAAAAGAAAGATGGAAACTGGCGTATGTGCATTGATTATCGCCAACTGAATGATAAAACAATCAAAAACAAGTTTCCAATTCCGATAGTTGATGATCTGTTGGATGAATTAGGTGGTGCTCAATACTTTACCAAAATTGACCTTCGCTCTGGTTATCATCAAATCAGAATGCGAACTGAAGACATACCAAAAACAGCTTTTCGTACACACCATGGCCATTTTGAGTTTCGAGTCATGCCCTTTGGTCTTACCAACGCCCCAGCCACATTTCAAGCCCTCATGAATCATATATTTGGCCCATATCTTCGTAAATTTGTACTTGTTTTTTTTATGACATCCTCATATATAGTCTAGACCTTCATACACATGAACAACACTTGAGATTAGTTTTCCAGTTGCTCCGAGAGCACAAACTCTTTGCTAAGCATTCCAAATGCTCTTTTGCACAATCGAGTGTTGAGTATCTGGGCCATATCATTTCGAAAGAGGGAGTCGCCACTGATCCAAACAAACTGAAGCAATGGCAGCTTGGCCACTGCCAAAATCACTGAAGGAGTTGCGTTCATTCCTTGGCCTTACAGGCTACTACCGCAAGTTTGTTAGGCACTATGGAGTTATAAGCAAGCCTCTTACTGCTATGACAAAGAAGGATAACTTTCATTGCAGAGTTGAAGTAGAAAACGCATTCAATCAGCTTAAGCAGGCAGTCATCACAGCTCCTGTTCTCGCTTTACCTGATTTCAATCAACCATTTATCCTGGAGACCGATGCTTGTGATACAGCATTTGGAGCAGTTTTGATGCAGAATGGGAGGCCTTTAGCTTATTTGAGCAAAGCTGTTGGTCCTAAGATTGCAGGACTTTCCATCTGTGAGAAGGAGTACTTGGCGATTCTCAAAGCCATTGATCATTGGCGCCATTATTTGGAGTATGGTGAGTTTATCATTAAGACTGATCATGAGAGCCTTAAATTTTTGCTCGAGCAGCGAATTCATACTACCATCCAGAAGAAAGGCCTCACTAAGTTGCTTGGGTTGAACTACCGAATTTAGTACAGAAAGGGTAAGGAGAATGTGGTAGATGATGCCCTTTCTAGGCACCCAATGATATCTTCTCCAATTGCTGATTTTGGTGCAATCTCTGTCATAATTCCAACATGGTTTAATGAAGTTGCAGCCAGTTATTCCAATGATGATGAGGCCAAGAAGATTATTGCTGCTTTGATGTTATTGAATGGTGCAGAATCACAGGAATTTCCCTTCTTTTCAGTGAGAGATGGCATACTCAGATACAAAGACAAGTTGTATATTGGGGCTGATGATCAGTTAAGGAGACGATTAGTGGAGAATGTGCATTCTTCTTCCATTGGAGGGCATAGTGGCATACAAGCTACTTATCAAAGATTGAAGCAGCTTTTCTATTGGAAAGGGATGCAGAACTGAAGCAGTAGTAAAAGATTGTGATGTTTGTGCAAGGTGTAAATCAGAAAATGTTCCCTATCCAGGTTTATTACAACCCTTGCCAATTCCTTCTAATGTGTGGAGTGACATTAGCTTGGATTTTATTGAGAAATTGCCGAAATCTGGAGGTAAAGATACCATCCTGGTAGTAGTGGACAGATTCAGCAAATTTGCACATTTCATTCCTCTAACTCACCCATTCAATGCTAAGGATGTGGCAGCTGCATTTGTTAAAGAAGTATACAGGTTGCATGGACTTCCTAAGAGTATAGTTTCTGATAGAGATAAAGTCTTCACTGGTCTCTTTTGGCAAGAACTGTTTCGCATATTAGGGGTCAAGTTGTTCATGAGTTCAGCCTATCATCCACAGACAGATGGTCAGACTGAAAGGTTGAATAGGTGCTTGGAAACCTACCTGAGGTGCTTCATTTCTCAACAACCAGTCCAATGGCTAAGCTGGTTACCTCTGACAGAATGGTGGTATAATACTACCTTTCATACCTCTATTGGCATGACTCCATTTCAAGCACTCTATGGTTTCCCACCTCCACACCATACCATTGACCCATTCAACTCTTCGGTGGCTGCTGTTGCTGACTGGGGTAAGAACAGGGAACAGATTATGAGAATGCTGAAAGAACAGTTGGAAAAAGCTTGCAACCGTATGAAGTTTTTTGCTGACAAACATAGGTCAGAGAGGAAATCTGCTGTTGGAGACTGGGTGTATTTGAAATTACAACCATACAAGCAGAGTTCAGTAGCTGTTAGGAAGAGTCTCAAGCTCTGCTCAAAGTACTATGGACCTTTTAAAGTGTTGGAGAAGACTGGAGCTGTGGCTTATAAGCTCAACTTACCTGCAAATGCTCTCATCCACCCTGTATTCCATGTCTCATTACTCAAGAGGAGTCCAAAATAGGGAGCACAGATTTGCTCTAAACTTCCAATTCTGCGGGGTGATGGGCAGATGCTAGTGGAACCAATTGCTATTTTAGGCAGGAGGATGATACCCAGAAACAATAAAGCTGTGACTCAAGTCTTGATACAGTGGTCGAACCTTGCTTCAGAAGACGCAACCTGGGAAGATTTCACTTTTATTAAAGTTCAGTTCCCAGACTTTGATACCACTCTCTTTCTTTAATTCTGCTGTAGCTGTTTTGATGAAGTTCTATGAGGGAGTTGTATTTGAAATATTAGTTGCTGAGCTATTGTTGTTATTCAATGTTTGTCGTTTTTAATCCTTGAGGACAAGGAGTTTCTTAATCAAGGGAAGTTGTTATGATTGTAATAGTGAATGACGGGTCAAGCATAGTTAAACGACTGGTCATGTGCTTGTATCAGAGTTGTAACTGATTGACAATAAGCTTGTACACGTGGCTCGCCACTACTGGCTCTTGCATAACGGCTCTACTGATATAACCGTTGCAAGGTTGTTATAGATTTCATTGATGAATAAAGAAAATAGAAAACTCTCTTCCCTCTCCATTTCTCTCCTCGTCAAACTCTCTTTTCTCTCTTTCTCTTCTTAATTTCTTCTCTGTACCGACTCGGTACGTAACAATATCCTCCAGCGGATGGAGGATGACATCAACGAATTGTCTACCATCCTCTGCATATCAAAATCTGAGGCAAGTATTTTGTTGCGTCATTATAATTGGTCTGTTAGTGACGTGAACGGTGCTTGGTTTTGATTATGAGTCTGGAGTCCGTGCAAAACTAGGCTTATTGGAAAACCCAGCACCAGTTGATGATCAGGATCGTATCACTGCTAGTTGCCGTTTATGTTTCGATGAGTTCCCTAGGGATGAGCTAAGCTCGGCCGCCTGTGGCCATCTTTACTGTAGAACTTGTTGGTCTGGCTATGTCAAAACTTCAATGGACGATGAAGGCCTTGGGTGTATAGACTTGAGATGTCCTGAGAAGTTTTGTGGTGCTGCTCTTGATCAAGACATGCTTGATTCGTTGTTGTCCGAAGAGGGCAGGGAGAAGTACTGGGAGTACCTTGTCAGGTCTTATGTGGAGAGGAGCAAGATCAGGAAGTGGTGTTCCGGGGCAGGCTGTGAGTATGCTATTGAGATTTGTGGCGGAGGGATTGAGGATGTGGATTTTGAGGTTACTTGCCGTTGATTCGCCACTTTCTGCTGGAGTTGTAACCGTGAAGGTCACCGTCCTCTGGATTGTGACACTGCCAGAAAGTGGATCGTAGAGAGCGACTCAGACGCGAAGCATGTGAAAGCCGTGATAGTACAATGCAAGCTCTGTCCCGAATGCAAGCGACCAAATCAGAAGAAGAGGAGGAGCATTCAGGTGAAGTGCCGCAAATGTGGGCATGAATTTTGTTGGTTGTGCCTTCAGGCCTCGTGTCCCATCAGTTGTGCCCGATTCGCGGTTGATTATAGAGACTGGAGAGTGCAAGACGAGGAGTCAGAAAAGCATGAAAATAAATATACTCTTTATTCTGAAAGATGGGATGCCAATCGAAGATCAAAGATAGGCTCACTGCGGAGGATGAAGGAAGAGGGCCGGTATTTTAAACGTCTTAGTCAGGAATTGGGGCTGCCTTTAACAGATTTCAACTTCATAACACAGGCGTGGCTGCAGATAGTTGAATGCAGGCGAGTTTTGGAATGGAGCTATGTCTATGGATTCTATGTGGGCGATGAGGCTAAGAAATTTTCCTTGGAATATATGCTAGAGGTGGGAGAGTCCCGAGTAAAAGTGCTTGAGCTTTGTGTGGGTAGAGAGAGCTTGGATTCCATCTTCAGGAACGAGTTTTCCCAGTTCAAGTTTAGTGGATTCAGAGGAAAACTACTTGGGTTGTGCCATGTGACGGCAAATTACTTGGAGGAATTGGTTCGAACACTGAAGGATGGATGCCTGGTGTGAGCTGCTCGTCATCAACACAAGGACATATAATCCAGTGTGGACCAATGTGTGTGGTTTCGTGGCCGGATGCGTATATATGTGAAGACTGATGGCGTTGCACATCAAGATTTTCTTTTCCTTTCCTTGTTCTAAAAGATCAGCATAATGCTATTTCCATCTAATTTTCTTACCTAGTCTAGGTTAGGGATGCCAATAATTATTGGTGGTTTAAAGTAGTATTTATGTTTCTTGGAGCAGGCAAAATGTGTTTTGATGCTACGATATATACTCTGCTTTGTTTTTCCCTTCACTTCGGAATTGCCTTTTCATCCTCTCTTTTGTTTGTTTTTTTTCTTTTTTTGCCATGTTGTAGCATTTATAAAAGGACTAATGCCACGTTTGGTCCTTGTATTGCCCCTGAAAATTGGTTTTCGTCCCTGTGTTGAGATTCGATCGTTTTTCGTCCCTCTGTTGGCTCCGTTTTACATGTTTTGGTCAGAGGCCTCGGAATCCGGCAGCTGGTGCTGACGTGGCATGCTTTCTGGCTCCACATCAGCATATGTGGGACCCCCGTGTCAGGTCATGCCAACAAATCGGAACGACCCGACCCAACTGGTTCTCCCACCTAAAAGACCCGTCCAACCAAACCGAGTGCACAATAAAATAAATAACTAAAAAAGAAATAGAAATAGAAATCCATTAAAATAATTAAAATAGAAATCTATTTTAATAACAAAACAGAACTGCTAAAATATAAATAATTATTTTTTTATTCTTTTCCCTATTTTTCCCAATTTTTTATTATCATTTATTTTTCCCAAAATTATATTAATAAAAATGTTGATTTGTTGATTTTATGTGAATCTGTCAAAATTTATTACCTTTTATTACTTTATTATGTAAATCTGTTTTGTTGATTTTATCTGAAATAATTAATTTTTTTCTCCATTAAAATAGAAATAACCATTAAGCTATTATTAATCTTAAAAATGGAAATAACCATTAATCTATTATTAATTTTTTAATCATTAATCTATTATTAAACATAAATCCATTAAAATACCACCACCATCACCACCAGCCCATCTCCGACGGCCCCTATAAACCACCACCACCAGCTCCTTGTTCATCTCCTAATGGGTGCCATAGCTGCGATGGAGGAGGCGGAGGTCTGCAATTGTGCGTGGACGAGGAAGCCATCGTCGTCGCGGGTCTTTGAGCGAGGAGGTTGGGGCGAGTAGCCTCGAGTCCTCGCCATCGTCCTGCTCGGTCCGCCGTCGACTCGACTCAAGGGGAGCCGCCGCCACTGCCAATGAAGACGAAGCCTGCACACAAGCGCCGGCCCAATCACCAACAATAAAACCTACTCCACTCGAACAATTAATCCCTACTCTCCCTCCTCCTCAACTCTATCCTCTCCATTATCCTCCCTAATTCCTCCACCTACCGCCACAGCATGTCCACAACCACCGTCCCCACCACCACCACCACAGCCATCGACCACATCGTCCTCCTCAAAGTCAAAGACAACACTGACCCATCAAAGGTCAAGGATATGATGGACAACCTTGACGGCCTCTTCTCCCTGGGCCTCGTCCTCAACCGCACCATCGGCCCGCTCCACCGCTATGAGGGTGTCGCTGTTGAAGTTGAAGGAAGGTGAGGCCGCAGTGAAAGATGAGATCTTAGGGGTGGTTAAGGATAGTGTTGGTAGTATTGCCCTTCCCTTGAGAGCTTAGGGTTATTCGATTGGGGAGAACTTTTGGGGAGGAGAAAGGGACGGCGGTGGGAGAGAGGAGGAGGAGGAGTTGCAGAGAAGGATTTAATGGAATTCGGTGAATTAAAAGTTGCAGGGGAGTTGTAGTTGTAATTTTTTTTGTAGTTGCAGTTGTAATTAATCAATTAAAATTTTAGAAAAAAAAGATAATAAAAAAATTTTGGAAAAAAGAAATTGGGGAAAATTTAAAAAATAATTATTTCTATTTTAGGATTTCTATTTTGTTATTAAAATAGATTTCTATTTTAATTATTTTAGTGGATTTTTATTTTTATTTCTTTTTTAGTTATTTATTTTATTGTGCACTCGATTTGATTGGACGGGTTTTTAGGTGGGAGAACCAGTTGGGTCGGGTCGTTCCGATTTGTTGGCATGACCTGAGACGTGGGTCCCACATATCCTGATGTGGAGCCAGAAAGCATGCCACGTCAGCACCAGCTGCCGGATTCCAGGGCCTCCGACCAAAACATATAAAACGGAGCCAACAGAGGGACGAAAAACGATCGAATCTCAACACAGGGACGAAAACCAATTTTCAGGGACAACACAGGGACCAAACGTAGCATTAGTCCATTTATAAAACTTTTGCAGTTCGGTAACATACCGTCAATGGCACTATTCCAATAATCTGGAAAAACCTTCCTGAAGCCCACTTACCCAACAAAATTGAAATAGAGATATATAATGAATTACTTGTAGTTTCTTATAACAATTCTTTATTCAATTTAATAAAATAGTTTTTGTATAAATTATATATAAATTCTTCCCAAGATAACTATTAATATATAATTTTTTTTGTAAAAAAAAGAATTATGAAGAATAACGTTAAAAAGATAGAAATATGAAGCAAGAAATTAGAATAGTGGAAGAACGAATAATGACAAAGAACCTGTGTATACGATTGTTCTGATTAACCAATCTTACTTAACAATACTAACCGGATCAAAGAAGAACTACTAGTGTCATACAACCTTACCAATCACATACTGAGCCTCTGCCTAATACCAAAAAAATTAGCTCACAAGGCACTGACCTAGTGCTGTGCTGTACATTTTGAGTCATAGCCAATTGCCTGCCTAATACAAAAAAGACCTCTCAGAAGAAGGCACTGAGCAACTGCTGTACATGTGAGTCGTACAATTGGCTACTACAAAAAAATCATATGTAATAGTGCCTTACTGTACAGCTCAACGTTGCATATTGTTGTCCCTAGTAATTACAGAAAGCAACTCAGGAAAAGAAACAAGAACAAATGGAAAACCAGGCATATCATTGGCAATTCATTCAGTATTGGCACCTCCCTCAGATCCAAGAGAA
>JAKUCV010007560.1:15249-26997 GCA_028386065.3 Turnera subulata
GAAGGGTCGCTACTGCCGCCGAGAATCCGACCTCTAGCATTCGGAAGTCCATCCTCTGATATGTGATGCAGTGCTGGGGAGCCAAATGTGTGCACTTCGGTGAAGGTAGACAAGAAGCCTTCTCGAGTCATCACATGGGATTTGCCATGAGGAACACCACCAGAAACGCGATAAGAATGCGGCAATGAATTGGTGATGTGCAGTGGTGGAGATGGTGTCCTCTTGATGAATACGGAGCTAGCAGGGGTTGAAAAAGGGATAACATCTGATGCTGCTGCAAGGTAAGCTCCCGCCTTAGTAATACCAAAAAACTGTACCACTGAGTGCTCCAGCGGCACTATACCAACCAATTGTATCCTCTCAGCTGCACCATCAAAAGCAGACCCGCCCATCTCAGTCCCCACTCTACGATCCAAGGTAAGACCACAATATGCGTCACTAGCCGCCGGTTGCCAATTACTAAGCTCAGGCCTGAAAACAGAGCGATCATAGTCCTGGGACGGCAATTCTGTGGAGTTGACCACAAATCTCGTGTAACTTCGCCCTGCAGACAAATCTAGAAGGAAGAACAAAATCAGACCACAGTTCTATGATAAGTTTTAGCCTATTTTTCATACTAATCACAAGTTGGGCCGATTTCCCGGCACTCTAATAAGCCCCACTTTCTTTACAATCAACGACATTTTTTCCACAGAAACTGAGCCAATCGAATTATATAATAGTGTAAAAAAGGCATAAATCGAGGGAAAGAAAGAAAACTAACAAGTAAAAGCATTTACGCACTAGTCCAACAGAGAACTAATTGCAAATTTCATCCAAACAACGTGTATAGCCTAATTCCCAATCTTTCGCATAAACCCTAACCTATCTATTGAATTGACCATAAATCTCGTGTAACTCCCCCCTGCAGAAAAATCTAGAAGAAAAACAACATCATAAGTTTTAGCCTATTTCTCATACTGATCACAAGTTGGGCGATTTCCCGTCACTCTAATAAGCCCCAGTTTCTTTACAATTAACGACTATTTTCACAGAAACTGAGTCAACCAAATTATATAATAATAGTATAAAAAAGCCTGAAATCGAGGGAAAGAAATAAAACTAATAGTGGCACTAAACCAGGAACATGGAACAAATTGCAAAAACAACATCTTCTAGTATAAGTTTTAGCCTTCTCAACTCATTCATAGGACAGAGGTGAAAGGATCAAAAAAAAAAAACACCTGAATCGAAATGTAAAGAAGGGTCTGCACTGCTGTAAAACCCTGCATCGATAGCGCTACTGCCGCCGAGAATCCGACCTCTAGGGTATGGAAAGCCATCCTCCGATATAAGGTGCTGCGCTGGGGAGTCAGATGAGTGCATTTCTGTGAGGATGGACGAGAAGCCTTCTTGAGTCATCACATTGGATTTCCAGGAACACCACCACAGACGCGATAAGGCTGCGCCAATGAATCGGTGATGCACAGTGGTCGAGATGGTGTCCTCTTGATGAATACAAAGCTAGCAGGGGTTGGAAAAGGGATAACATCTGATGCTGCTGCAAGGTAAGCTCCCGCCTTAGTAATACCAAAAACCTGTACCACTGAGTGCTCCAGCGGCACTATACCAAACAATTGTATCCTCTCAGCTGCACCATCAAAAGCAGACCCGCCCATCTCAGTCCCCACTCTACGATCCAAGGTAAGACCACAATATGCGTCACTAGCCGCCGGTTGCCAATTACTAAGCTCAGGCCTGAAAACAGAGCGATCATAGTCCTGGGATGGCAATTCTGTGGAGTTGACCACAAATCTCGAAAAACTTCGCCCTGCAGACAAATCTAGAAGGAAGAACAAACTCAGACCACAGTTCTATGATAAGTTTTACCCTATTTTTCATACTAATCACAAGTTGGGCCGATTTCCCGACACTCTAATAAGCCCCACTTTCTTTACAATCAACGACATTTTTTCCACAGAAACTGAGTCAATCGAATTATATAATAGTGTAAGAAAGGCATAAATCGAGGGAAAGAAAGAAAACTAACAAGTAAAAGCGTTTACGCACTAATCCAACAGGGAACTAATTGCAAATTTCATCCAAACGTGTATAGTCTAATTCCCGATCTTTCGCATAAACCCTAACCTATCTATTGAATTGACCATAAATCTCGTGTAACTCCCCCCTGCAGAGAAATCTAGAAGAAAAACAACATCATAAGTTTTAGCCTATTTCTCATACTGATCACAAGTTGGGCGATTTCCCGTCACTCTAATAAGCCCCAGTTTCTTTACAATTAACGACTATTTTCACAGAAACTGAGTCAACCAAATTATATAATAATAGTATAAAAAAGCCTGAAATCGAGGGAAAGAAATAAAACTAATAGTGGCACTAAACCAGGAACAGGGAACAAATTGCAAAGACAACATCTTCTAGTATAAGTTTTAGCCTTCTCAACTCATTCATAGGACAGAGGTGAAAGGATCAAAAAAAAAAAAAAACCCCGAATCGAAATGGAAAGAAGGGTCTGCACTGCTGTAAAACCCTGCATCGATAGCGCTACTGCCGCCGAGAATCCGACCTCTAGGGTATGGAAAGCCATCCTCCGATATAAGGTGCTGCGCTGGGGAGTCAGATGAGTGCATTTCTGTGAGGATGGACGAGAAGCCTTCTTGAGTCATCACATGGGATTTGCCATGAGGAACACCACCAAAAACGCGATAAGACTGCGCCAATGAATCGGTGATGCACAGTGGTGGAGATGGCATCCTGATGAATACGGAGCTAGCAGGGGTTGAAAATGGGATAACACCTGAAGCTGCTGCAAGGTAAGCCCCGGCCTTAGTAATACCAAAGCCCTGTACCACTGAGTGCTCCAGCGGCACTATCTCAACCAATTGTACCCTCCCAACTGCACCATCAAAAGCAGACCCGCCCCTCTTAGTCCCCACTCTCCGATCCAAGGTAAAACCACAAAATAGACCAATTCCAAATCTCGTGTAACTCCGCCCTGCAGACAAATCTAGAAGAAAAACAACATCACCTTAGTTTCTTTACAAGTAACGACTATTTTCACAGAAACTGAGTCAACCAAATTACATATAATAGTATAAAAAAGCCTGAAGTTGAGGGAAAGAAAGAGAACTAACAAGTAAAAGCATTTACAGATTGTGGCACTAATCAGGGAACTAATTGCAAATTCCACCCAATCCCCAATTTTGACGCATAAAACCCTAACATAAATCTAGTGAAATGACGTAAGAGAAGAAACCCTGACATAATCGATTGGAATGAAGTAAAAGAACCGATTGAAATGGAATGAAGTATAGTCTAGTTCCCAATTTTTTCGCATCAACCCTAGTATAACGAAATCACAGATGCTCTGTTTTGGTTTCCAAGGTAAACGAAATAACTAATAACGTAAAAAAGAAAGGAAAGGAAACCAGAATTACCTTGTTGAGGGTGCGGCCTTGCACCAAGCCAAACAGAGGAGTAGCCGAGTAACTCCAAAATCATCAACAGAAAGCCCAGTAAAGCCATGTTCCTTTGGGGAGAAATCCACAGAAAACGAGAGAAGAAGAGGAAACCCGAAAAGTTGACGCGATCGGAAGAAAAGAAACGAAAGGGAAAGGGGAGGGCAGATCGAGAAGAACAAAGAACAAAAGAAAAGAGGGGAAAAGGAAGAAAAAAACTAAACCTAAATCCTACAGAAACCTAATCCCTAGAAAAAGGGGTAGCGATGAACAAGAATATCTGCAAGCCTAAAGATCAGTCGATCCAGGTAACTGTTTAGGGAAATGAGGATCTGCCTGGTTCGGTTAGGGTTTGGAGCTAGGTGAACTATGCCGTTGCGGGTGAAATAGCCCAGGGCCAATCCGGTTTGGTACTCCTGTATTCTAATCCTAACTAGATCGATGGCTTGGACTGTGTGAACCAACTGGTCAACGGTGAGGTAATCCGCCATGGCATGGATTCATGAAGGTATTTAGGCGAGAAAATGGTGGAAATCTGAGACTGGCGATGAGAGAGAGAGACAGTTGAGTTGATAGGCAGTAGAGAGAGAGAGGGGATCACAGGCGGGAAGAGACGTTGCTTCTTTGCTTGTTTGTTTGTTTTCTTTTTTGCTTTTGTTGTGTGATATTGAGGTAGGTTCCTATCATTAGTATTATATAGGCAACCTCCAGTGAGCGTCACTCTTCTAAAATTTATTTCATCAGAAAAAAAAAAAAACCTGTTATAAATTCATTGTTGAAGGGAAAGATTTGAAGAAGAAAAATGGAAGGGAGAAGGGCTCGGTTTGCAGCTCAGTATTGCTGCTCAATTTCTCATTCTTTTTGCTCAACATAAATACAAGAGATGGTAAGCATAAATACAAGAGATGGTAGGTAGTGGCACAGTGACATTCACCACGCACATGTTTTATAACACTCCCCCTTGGATGTCACTGTTTATTGGGTAGAATACGCTAAGGGAGAACTGCCTCATTAAAAACCTTACCAAGAAAAACCCTGTGGGATAAAAACTTGGTGAGGGAAAAAGAGTGCAGTGCGTATTTTACTCCCCCTCATTTTGGCCTAACTGCCTCATTAAAAACCTTACCAAGAAAAACCCTGTGGGATAAAAAACTTGGTGAAGGGAAAAAGAGTACAGTGGCCTCTCTTGATTTATTGTTGTCGTTGCATACCAATAACTCTCTTGTCAACTGCTGGTGATGTAGGCCTTGTCTGATCACTTCTGATTCATCATCACTCCAACTGGACAATATAGACAGCTTTATCTTCATAATTTATTGTTGGAGCATCTGTCTTGCCCTCTTGCTTTTGTAGTCCAGTGATGCAACGACTTCATGTGCAAAGTTGTAGCAGATGTCCGGCTGTGCCTTTTGTGTATCAAGAGGGGAATCGGCATCTGCAAGAAACAACTCTTCTTTCTTCGGGCTTACGGAATTATCATAACACCACATTTTTTATATCCCGTAGATAAGGGAAAACACATTTTGCCAATAGGCTTAAGTCAAAAGCTTCAGGCTTCATAACAAGGTACTCTAGGACCAATTTAATAGCACGGTATTTGAAAACCTCTTCTGAAGTGCCAATCATAAATGAGTTTTTCCATACTCAAAATGATTTAAATCATGAATTGATATTTTCAGTCATTTTTGTAATTTCCCAGAAATTAGTTGCTTCAGGCAACTTGGATCCTTCAGGGATCTTCATGACTTATGGATCCATAATAATAGGCTGTAATAGCATTCACTAGATGCATTTCTAATACTTTTCATATACTGCCAGACATATCAAAATAATTGCATCCACCACAAGGGAGTATATTTCTTCATAATTAATACCTGGTCATTTGGGTAAAAATTTTGTGCCACAAAACCGTGCTTTACATCTCATTATTTATTTCTTTCCGCACAAATACCCTTTTACGACCAATTGAATTTTACACCTTCTGGTGTACGGACTACAGGTCCGGAAATTTCTCGCTTCGGGCGAGTCCAATTTCTCGCTTCGGGCGAGTTCAACACAGCCTTAATTGTATTTCTATATTTTGGCCAATCATACTATGCCTACATTCGTCAATGTAGGTTCATGATCCTCATTTCATTTAGCGCTACATAAATATTCCGTCGACGGTTATTTTACGTCGGTTCCATCTTATTTCTGACATTGTAATTGAGATCTCATCATATTCAATTTATTTCAAGTACCTGTGTTACTTCTGGAACTTTATCAATTGTGTCAGACAACCTCTTCTAGAGGATTTTCCTCTTCTGGAGGACTTTTAATTCAAACCTCTACTGGGGGCCTTATTTCCTTACTGGGGCTATCTTATCACTTCGCTCCTTTTTCTCTATCGAGAAATTTTTCTTATGGAACCGAGCATAGATTCATTTGCATACTTATATTGTTCTTCAGGAACATCAAAACAGGAGCATTTGCAGCTGGTATATGGTCACATATTTCAAATAAATATGTCTGGCAAATGGCTTACTAATCTTTTGCAAATGAATCATCTCTTTGAACTTCAGGTTCATACTAATATTTGAGGATCAAAAATCATATATTGATAATTCATTTCAATAATTTTCTTGATCCAGCTGCTTATTTTCCCTCCCCCTGATGTTGGGTAAAACATCAATTAATAAGGAAATATTGCTATAAATAGATCTCCAATCCCCTGTCTTAGGTTTCAAATACCTTTATAATTTATGGAGATACATACCCAACATAGATTCCCAATCTTCTTTAAAAGACCAAATTTCACAACCCTGTGGTGGAGCATTATATAACCGATGGTCCGAAGATGGGAGATACTATGTATGTGATCATTAATCAATTAAATGGGGGATTCTTATAACATCATGTTGGCTTAATGCACAGTGTTGCTGCATATAAAATATTAATTTTTCAAGCAATAATATTTCATCAACAGTCATGCAATCAATTGTCAATGTTCCCCCAGATCTGTTTGGGTTTATTTCCAATGATATACAATCCCTTATTGATGAAATATACCAGCATTATCTAGACATATAGTCTAGTAACATAAGTAGGGATATGTGCCCGCAAGTGGCATAATAAGTGCGCACTTATGCCAACTTGCGTCACACATTAAACCATCTAGTCGATGCATCGTAAAAATTACCTAGATGGTTAACACCGCGGATTGATCAGTCCGCGTTCATGTCCCTGAATCATGCTGGTGATGCTAGGCCATTCTCATCTTAGGAGGGCCGTATAATAAATTTTGCAGCAAACAAACATATGGAAATTTATTGATTGTAAAAACTTCTGGTTTTTCAATCAATGACCAAAACAAATTTTGTGCATCATAATTGATCCGGGATAGCCCAACCGGTCATGCCAAACAATAAATCATCAAACCAACTTCAAGTTGGTGCCAGCTTCAAGCTGCGATGTGTGGCAGCTTCAAGCTGGTATATGTGCCAGCTTCAGGCTAGATATATGTGCCAGTTTCAGTCTGGATATGTGTGCCAGCTTCAGGCTGGATATGTGCCAGCTTCAGGCTGGATATGATAACATGGGGAAATTATTTAACAGCTGTAAATTACATTTCTATCAGATAACTTCTAGTTAGTCTCAGTTTCGGGCTGTGCAAACCGTGTATTTAATAACTTAAAAATACTAGCTTCAGGCTAGTGCATTCCAGCTTCTGGCTGGATATGATAAGTTTCAATAACCCGAATTTTATATAGCACAATCTAAAGAATAATGCTGGTAAACTTTTCACAACTTGTTTGTTAGCTACAGCAATAGCCTTTTAATATAGAGATATTCAGCATCTCAGCTCTTCTAGAGCGTAAATATTTTACTCTTCTAGAGCACGTTATACTATAATAAAACTTGTGCTCTTTCGGAGCTTAATATATGCTCTTCTAGAGCGTAATAAACTTATGCTCTTCTAGAGCATATTAATACCCTTCTCATTTTTAGGTTGTACAATCACATATTACTTATGAATAATTTCCGTTTATTAAACACGGAATATGTCACGCATTGTCTTCAGGACAAATGCCAGAGTCATTATTCTAGAAACAATAGTTTCATGTTCATATTAAGAATTTAATAATAACATGCATGAAATAAACACAATGTAATTATAACAATTAATAATAAAGCTGATCATAAAATAAGATCATTCAATATTGGCTTATACCTTCAGGATATATTGGCATCCACACATATAATTCTCCCTCTATGGATGTCAATTTGTGCACTGTTTTCGAGACTAATGCTTAAGGCATTCATTTATTCCATATTATATACTCTTCAGGAGTTTATGGTCGTCAGGAGCGTAAGCTTATGATCTTCTGGATCATAGTTAAGCTTGTGATCATCACAATTTAAGTATGCGACAGTATTCACATACAGTTTTTTTTCTCCCCCTTGAATGCTGTTGCATTGTTGATTAGGTGAAATATTGCTCTTCAGGAGCATATCAAGACCCATGCTCTTCTGGAGCGGGTTAATAAATTTCATATTAATAATTTCTGTTTACGGAATATATCACTGCATTGTCTTCAGGACAAATGCGGGGGCTATTATACGAGGAAAACGACAATATCATATACACATAAAAAAAACTTTAAGCAGCAATAAGGATAAATATAGCAGAATATAATAAAGCTGAATATAAAATAAAATTAAACATAAAAATTAAAACAAGTAATATATATATATTGTCTTGCACCTTCAGGGTAAGCAAGAATAAAATCAGTATCCATCTTCTTGATGGTCATACAACATCCACCTACTGGTGGGCATACAATATCATGGTCATCATCTTGACCAAATATGGTTTCAACCATATTACATTTTGTCCTGCAGGGACGCGCAATTCTTCAAATGCGTACATTTGGCAGTAAGACTTCAGGTCTTTGCTGCATTTTTCTTTTCCCGAGTCTTCTGGACTCTTTCATTTAGTCTTTCAGACTATTCTCTTTTAAATGCATTTTCGCATGTAATGCCCATTATAAATTTCTTCCGGAAATGTTAAGGGCTTCAAATTCAAATATCATAATTAAAGAAATAAATGCTTAAATAAAATAAATAAGCAAGGGGCCTTTTATTAATTACCCCAAGTAAAATAAATGACTGAAAATTAAAATAATGGGCCTAATACGAGCCCATGAGCAAAATTAAGGGCAAGAAAATTAAAGACAATGGGCCCTGTTATAGCCCAATTAAAATAAATAGCGAAAAATTAAATGCAATGGGCCTATTACGAACCCAATAAAAATGTAAAGAAATAGGCGGCTAAGCCGGCCATTAAATGAATAATGGGCCTTTTTAATAGCCCAATCGGAATTTAAATAAAAACAGAAAATATGCTTACTCGATAAATCTTTCAGCAATAACATATATAATATACTATATTAATACCCGGTTACTATTCCGGTATATATATATTTTTCGGGTTGGTCCAATATATTTTCAGCACAGTACATTTCGAATTCCGGCCAAACACTTCTGGGTTGGTAAAAAAGTTTTTTTTGTCCCTTCACTTTTTTGTTTTCGCATTTGTTGTCCCTCTTCCTTTTTTTTCACTCAACATGTCCCTGAACTCTTAATTTACCGGGTCACCTTGTCCTTATTACCCTCTACAGCCGGTTAATGACTACGGTGCTGACACATGTCAAGTGGGGCCCACAATTTGCTGATTTTTAATTCATTCTCTTTTTTCTAATTTAATTTATAAAACCTTTATTCTTTTTTCCTGTCCACCATTTTCTAATTTTTTGTTGTTTTCTTTTTTTTTAATAACAAGTAAATCGAGTCTACTTTTTAAGACCTGGTATATTGAAAGTCGAAGAAGGCGACATGGCCGAGGAAGTTTTAGATCTTAACTCCTTCAAGCTCTTGTTCTCACTCGTCGCATCTAAAAGAAACACAATCAATACCGCGGGATCTGAATTTGAATCCACCCTTAATGTCACCCAGTTTTCTCCTTCCTTGATCTCTCTCGTTAGCATACCTATCTTCCCCATCTTCTCTTCAATTGTCGTCGGCCCACCTTTCCCCTCTCGGTTGCTGTTGTCGACTGGGTCACCATCACTGCAAAGTGCCGCCACCCTTTGGTCAAGAGTGCATTTCACTTGGCAGAAAACGTGTGCAGAAAAATTAAAAATTGCTTGCTTTGAATAATTGTGTTTTTGCGGCGGAGTAGAAGACGACGGGGTTGTTCATCTTACGGAGGCGGTTGACCTGGCTGACGAGGACGATCATGCCCAGATCCTTGAAGCTCCCGGTGTGGGAGATCCCGCAATGCTTGACCCACAAATCGGTCATCTCGAGGAACTACTTCCCGAACCGCTCGGCCCAGAAGAGGTTGGAGTTGCCCTCGAAGGCGGAAACGATGTCGTCGCTGGAGATCTCGGGAAGGACCCATTCTTTCTTGGATCAGACCCCGGATCCGTAGGGCCAGGTGGTCTTCCAGACGCGGGAGTCGAAGAGGTTGCGCCAGTAGGACCCGGGGAAGGCCTTGAGGGCGTCGAGGTCGTGCTGGACGTCGAGGAGGCCGCCAGAGTTGGAGCGGTAGACGATCTCGTCGAGGGAGTAGGACTCGTCGGCGTTGGAGGAGGTGGACGGGAAAGGGACGTACTTGGCGGAGAAGTTGTGGGCGTCCGGGTGTGGGGACAGCCGGCGGGCCTCGTCCCGGATGTTGGATACTTTGTTAACAGAGAACCCGGCGGCAGCGGCGGTGGTGGTGGAGGAGGAGGGATCGGAGGAGGCGGCGACTCTGATGGAGGGGAGGGAAAGCGAGGTTCTTGGGGTGGGTTTGAAGGTGGGCTTGGAGGTGGCGAAGTAAGGGGAGGAGAGGAAGGAAGAAGTGAAAGCCGCCGCCATTTTGGGTTTTAGGTCAGGTGGTGGCGTAGTAGGACGAAAATGGAGTAAAGAGAGTGGTCTGTGTTTAATAAATGAGGTTTATTAAAAATCAGCAAATTTTTTTCATTTTTTATTTTGTTTAACAATTGGCGTAGTAGGACGAAAATGGAGTAAAGAGTGTGGTCTGTGTTTAATAAATGAGGTTTATTAAAAATCAGCAAATTTTTTTCATTTTTTATTTTGTTTAACAATTGTTTTATAAATTAAATTAGAAAATAGAGAGAATGAATTAAAAATCAGTAAATTGCGGGCCCTACTTGACACGTGTCAGCACCGTAGTCATTAACCGGCTGTAGAGGGTAATAAGGACAAGGTGACCCGGTAAATTAAGAGTTCAGGGACATGTTGAGTGAAAAAAAAGGAAGAGGGACAACAAATGCGAAAACAAAAAAGTGAAGGGACAAGAAAAACTTTTTTACCCTTCTGGGTTTGCCGGGAAAAACCCTAGGTATCAAATTCCGGCCAAACACTTATGGGTTTGCCGGAATAAATTCGAGGCGTTGGAACACTTCTGGGTTCGACGGATTCCGGCCAAAATCACTGTTCACAGTCGCCGGAAATTACTATTCATGAGGCCAGATAATATTTCCGAGGCTCATCGTGAGCTCATCATCCATTTAATTACCCAAAAATAATATTAATTAAATATTCAATCACAAGAATAGTAATAAAACGTCATAGTTAACTAAAAAAAATTTTTTAGACACAATATAATTTATCCAAATTACTTAGTAATTAAAAAATAAACTTTCCAAAAACCCAAGTTAATTATATAATCCAAATTTTAATAGTCCATAATAATATCCAGGCAAGAGGTTTGGGTCCAAAATGTTTCAGCCCATGCCAAGGACCAAAACTAGACCATCAAACCATTGTCCACTAATAGCCAGCCCATCACATGTGAGTTAACTCACCCTTGACTCGGTGGAACGCTAACTCGGCAGCAACGGCACAAGGTTGAAGACGAGCTTGTTGGAACCGTTGACACCAAGGACGACGACTCCTGATGCTGGGCGATGGAGGTGCGGCCACTGGCGGTTGGTGGTGGCTCGAGGCGGCGTCGGTTGCTGGTGGTTGTTGCTGCGTGCGGTGGCGTCCTGCAAGTGTCGGCAGCGGCGGGTTGAAGCGATGGCGACGGCGGGCGAGGCTGGGCGTGTTAGAACCTATGTCTTCATGGTTCATTCATTACAGGTTTTGATAAATGACAAACCAAGATCATAACCAAGATGAAGCAAAAAGAAATCAAGCAAACAAGCACTCAACCAAAGTGATCAAGTACTCAAGTGAAGATATGATCAAGAGTTGAAGTGCAAAGAAGAGCAAGAGAAGTTAGGACCTATTTGTACAAGGT
>JAKUCV010007561.1:0-12701 GCA_028386065.3 Turnera subulata
GTCTCTCTAAATCTCTCTCTCTTCTCTGAAATTCTCTAGGACAATAGACCTATTACTCTCTTCTTCTTCTATCCTGATGCTACGGTCTCCATCTTTATGAAATCGCAAAAGGGGTTTGAGTTCCGATTGCCACCAAGAGTGGATCCTTCTTTACTCACCATGAGCGGTTTCATAGAGTTTGGAGCTCCCGGCGCCTTTTGGCTTGACTGGACAATTCTTTGCAAAATGTCCTTTCTTTCCACAGATGTAACAACGATCAGGCCTAAACCTTTCTGGGACTAGGCACTGCAGTCTTATAGTGAATGACTGAAGAGTGACGTTATAAAGAGGGGAGGACCTGCACACACACTTTCAACTCTTTTCCTAAAATTAGGAGAAACTAAGGGTAAAGTAAAGGTAAAACAAAATGTGAAGATAAGAGGTTAGAGTAAAAGAGTTTGGGATAACGAGAGAGTAAAAATAAAGGAGTTTAAAGGTAACGAGAGAATAAAAGTAAATGAGTTTAAAGATAACGAAGAGTAAAAATAAATGATAGGAATTTAAAGAGGATAAGGGTGCGAGAGAATAAAGTAAATGACAGGAAATGTAAAGGAGATAAGGGTGCGAGAAAATAAAATTAAAGAGGTAAGGGAACGAGGAGAGAGAGTTTAAATGACATAAAAGTAAAATAAATAAAAAGTGTGTTTGTAGTGTGTGAATGTGTGCGTTCGCCTTTTCCCTTTCTTGTATAGTGGCTGCAACTACTTCATGTGCATGCATAGCCGTGCCAGGCTTCCGCTTGCCTGCAACTCAGCTATTCGCCCCATTGCCACTTGTTTGCTCCAAATACTTCATGTGCATGCATAGCCGTGCCAGGCTTCCGCTTGCCTGCAACTCAGCTATTCGCCCCATTGCCACTTGTTTGCTCCAAATGAGTGGCACGTTGAGCCTTTCCTTGCTACCACTCGTACCGAACCCATATACTGCTTACATGGCTTCTGCAGTATCCCAGTAAGCACTTATTTGTTTCTCATCGTGGGATGACGCTACCCTTGTCCTTCATCCTCTCTTGATCTTCCGTTGGCTTGTCTGGAACCTCTAGTACATGGTTCAATTATTCGCTTTGCCAATCCCAAGTTGCCGGAGGCCACCCATGTGGGTTGGGCTTGTTTTCTACTCAGTACACCTCCGTACTTGGACCCTGGGCTTTTGCTGGCCCAAGGTTCGACCCTAGACTCATACTTGGGGGTGCCGATTTTGGCGATAACAGTTCCAACACAACACATTCTGTTCATATGCATGTTTTACTTCTATACAGTCAATCAATAATAACATCATAAACGTTCAAAAGTTATGTGAACGATTAGGACTTATATACATTACAAGAACAAATATATCTGAAGCTCACACGATTACTCGTTGATAATCAGGTTACTTTTTTATAGACAGATTAGCCAATTTCCTGGCGCAAGTTAGTTAGATAACAAATTTTCTTGGTTTCTACTTCTCTTCCTCGACAAATCCACATTAAGGAATGAAAGTTGCAAAATTATAATTAATTTATTATTTATAGCTGACACTTGGTTAATTTCTTCATGGATGTTAGCTCAAATATTATACAACTATGGCATCTTAATTAATTCCTTATTTTGTATGTTTTTCTAATGCAGTATACACCAAGCTTTTGTCCTTAATTACTATGCGACATTTCATAAGATATGGCAGTCCCCACCACTAGATCACTATCCACCGACATTTTTTTTTTTTTTCACACATGATAGTTTCCAATTTCTGACCAGTAGAAGAGAAGTCAATTCCAGTCCAACTTTTTTTGCAATGCTAGATTCTACTACTGATTTGGTTTGGACCCCATAACTCTTCTTGCAAACACTTGGATGCAAATCTGTGACTGGGACCTTGTAGCTTATTTTGAACCCTTTTTTTTTTTTTTTGGACTGTCTATAATGTGGACTAACTTTGGATTTCTCTCGTTTTCTGTCTCTACAAATTATGTCTCATTTCAATTATTTATTATTTGGGTTAGATGAGTAGTAATAAGCCCAAAGCAGACTAACATGCGTATCCATATAGACTTGGATTTATTCTGATGGGAAGCCCAAATGTGAGCTTAAATAGGCTCTACCCCATGCCTGACAGATCA
Source organism: Turnera subulata (assembly GCA_028386065.3). Taxonomy (NCBI): domain Eukaryota; kingdom Viridiplantae; phylum Streptophyta; class Magnoliopsida; order Malpighiales; family Passifloraceae; genus Turnera; species Turnera subulata. Next base: position 2,141 of record JAKUCV010007561.1, read on the forward strand.
CTGCCCAAGATGGCCATTCTCACAGGAATTGGGTGGTACTCCAAATTAATATATTTATTTATTTAATATATGACATTGTGAAGAAGATGATGAAGATAACAATGTTAGAAATAAGAAATTGATGAAGATAAAATAAACGTTAATATTTTTTTTTGGTTTCTCTCCTGATATCCTACAGAACTAATTCAGTACTGAGAATTATAGGGCCAGCTACTACTATCATATTTTTAATACATAAATTAGGATTTTAACTCATTGAGGAATACTGAACTCCTTATTAACCATTAGTAACATGATACCAATATTTGATAGGAAAGACAAGCTTCCTAAAATTAGACCTATATTAAAATTCAATTTGGATCCCAGTTCATAATTTTTAATTTTAAAGTTTGAATTCAATTCGTAACTTTCTAAGACATTTTTAAGCCAAATTTCAATTCTAATTATTCTGGTTTAATTTTGAATAATATTTGGAAAGGTAATTCTCTATAGTATTGTAAGGATTTATTGATTATAAAATTGGTTTATTAGTCGTAGAGGCAAAGAAACCATTATTATTATTATTATTATTATTATTATTATTATTATTATTATTATTATTATTATTATTATTATTATTATTATTATTATTATTATTATTATTATTATGTATAAACTAAAAAGTTTGTATGGTCTGATTAACTGAGGTGAATATGGGATTATCTCCAATATTACATCTTTCTTTAACCAGATCCATTTAATTAGAGATAGTTTATGTCCATTGGATTTTAAGTCATTAGAACATACTTTTTTCATTTAATAAAAATGTCATGCTAATAAGAGCCCCTTTATCCACTACTCTTTGATCTTAAGAATGCTAGTCTTGAGAATGAGTGATTACTCTTCTCTGACCCTTACTGCACAACTTGAGAGCATAGAGTTAATGCATTTCACTTATTGAACAGGTTTTATGATCAGTCTGTGAACCTTGGATGCTCAAATCGTCCTCTTTAATTATAAACTTATCCAAAATGCCATATACGAATAAAAAAAGAGTTCAATAATAAGTTTATCAATCATTTATTGAAATGATAAATACTTTATTTTTAAATTATTCTCATTTGAATAATTTATTGCAAAGCAATTCATTTTGACAATTATTTTTTTGCCACCTATTTTTTGTTCCCTTCTTTATTTCCTCTTTTTCAGCATAGCTAAATTTGTCAAATACTACTACGACCATACATAAATACTCAAAGACATATCTACCTGACAATAAATACTTAACCTCAAGTACAAAAACAAGTCCCGTCAATTTCTCTTACCATGTCAATAACCATTACAAAATCAACACATGTTCTATCTTCATTGTTGTAGAACTTCCACCATTATAACTACCATCATTACTTCTCTTCAACAATCCAACTTTCCCGCTTCATTATCAAACAAGAAATTTTTGGGGAGAAAGTTCAAGAGAAGATAGAGTAAAAGGGAAGAAAAAAATAATAGATCAAAATGGTAATGGAAACAGTATCAGTTGCACCAGCACCATCAGGGGCAAATAATGAAACAACAATGATGCAGGTAGCTCAACAAAAGAAAAATAGGATTCAAGTTTCTAACACAAAAAAACCTCTATTCTTCTATGTGAATCTTGCAAAGGTAAGCACTTTTTTATATTTTTTTTTTGTCTATAGATTTTATTTACTAGTTTTACATGATATTAGTAGTTAGAATTTTTTCTAGATATTATTCTAATGGGATTATTTAAAATAATTTTAACTTTAAATTCATTTATACAAATGTTTCACATATCTGGTATAGGGATCTGAAATGATACACCCTGCTAATATTTTGAGGATGTGTTATCTATATATTTTTACTCTATATTATCTTTTCAGTTAGTATTTACCGTCATTGTGACTTTTAGGATGTTTTTTCTTTAGTGATAAACTAATGCCATTATTTTTCTTATCCAATATATAATATATTTATGATAACATGTAGTATATGATTACAGTATGATGATTATTAAACCATATAATTTACATATTTTTTTTGTTTCTTCATCTTCTTCATTGTTCTTATGGAGTTTTCATTTTGAATATGATAAATTTATTTTTTTCAGAGATATATGCAACAATATAACGAAGTCGAGCTTTCCGCCTTGGGCATGGGTATGGCTTATGATTATCAATTTTTTTTAAATATGAGAGAAAAAAATATAAGTCAATTGGCAATATAAATAGTTTATTGTATACTCTATTCTATTTATAAGATATTATAATATACATAATTAGCAAAATTATATAAACTATCACTTTAGAAGTGTTTCTCCATTATATGAAAAATTTTAAAAAGAATTTTCCTAAACTCAAACCATTAGAAGTAAAATCAATCAAATAATTATGTAAATGGAGATACATTATAGTTGAAGAACCATAATCAAATATGATTTCTAAACCTTTTCATATTTATTACAGCAATCACCACTGTTGTCACTATTGCTGAAATTTTGAAGAACAACGGATTAGCTACTGAAAAGAGTAAGAATATTATATTTATAAGTAATAGTATATAACTTTTATAACAATATACACTTATAAGTAACCGTATAATTTTTATCCTTATTAAGGAATGTAATATTTTTTTAATTTTTTTTTCTGGGTGGAATAGAAGTTTTGACATCCACAGTAGGTATGAAAGATGAAAACAAAGGACGACAGGTTCACAAGGCTAAGGTATGCCTACTTTTAATATTAAAATTTTAAGTTTAATTTTAATTATTTAACATTTTTCTAATTTCTTACATGGTAGACACTAAGTTTGTAAATCCAATTTCAAATTAATTCTAGAAAAGAAATGAAAAAATATTTTAGAATAGGCATGGAATTTAGTAACTATTTAACTTTTTTTTTTATGTTGATTATTACAGATTGAGATTGTGTTGGGGAAGTCTGAAAAATTTGATAGTCTGATGAATACCAACAATAATTCAACACCTCAAGAAGCAATTGAGGAAAATGGTGACACAAAGCAGTGAACCACTATTAATGTTTTTTCTATTTGTTTTTCTTTCATTGACCTGCTTGGTAGTAATCATTAGGAAGACATATAGATTTATATTTTTCTCATTTTTATTTCCAATATTATGTATATTTTTCCCGAATACTTCACAAAATCAATGATGATTGGGTAACAAAAGCATGAAGAAACTTTCTATCTTTTAAAGATTCTCTCGCATGTATGATGATAAAAATTCTTTTATTTTATATTTTGAGATACTTTTAATTTTTATAATTACAATATAAATTAGAAGGCTAAAATATTTATCATTTTTATTTGGATCATTTCTCTATACAAAATTACTTTAGAGATGCTTCTCTAGTATAAATCTCTTTTGCAATTTTTCACGCTTTAATTTTATGGTTTGGCCCCACGGTGTTTCAAAAAAATCTCCAAAGTTCTTTCTTAGTCCATTTAAATGTATGGCAATCCTAAAAATTAACCCTAACAGGTTTTTATGAAATGCAATGGATGACTATCGAGAATCTATATTTGCACTCCACTATTTAATATCTGCACTCCTCTTTATATCTGTTTGGTTGGCAAAGACGTAAGTATCCCTAATAAAGTATACTTCAGTTGTGTCTTTTAATCTAAAAAAGCGTCTCGCTCTCTTCTTCTTCAACAAACACTGTAGCTTCTTCATCTTTAAATGATCTTTCTACTTCTGACAAAGCCCTCTAAGTCCAATCGTTCAAGTCTTGTGGTATTCTATTCCTCTTTAATACTATTCTCAGAGCCCTCATTCTTGTAACGTTAACAGTTATCTCTTTATAAAATATTAGATACTTTTACAAAATCTTTTATTGAAGAATATTTTCCACAAATTATGGGGCAACGCCCCTTGCAGCGACATGCACAGTGGCAAAATGGGTTGGAACTTGGAGTGTTAACGGTACATCTAATAGTTTTGCTTCGTGGCATTTGTTGGGTATTGGTTATGAAATTCAATAGCATCGTTTTATTGAAGAACTGCACAATAAAAGAAACCAACATGTTTTTGCCCGGACACCCAGTAAAAAATAAATAAAAAGCCAACAACTAGATTAATGGGAAACCAGCATTATGAACTTGATGGTTTTGGACTTAGGTTTCAATTAAGTTTGTTACTATTTATTGTTCTCCACCCACAATAATTTACCTTAAGGAATAGATGCCCTCTAAAACAAACAGCAAACGTAGATAAACAATATTATTGCTCAATGGAAATCTTGATCTTTTAAAGTTTTGACTATCAGGTAAGGATATTTATGTCATTCACTAACCAAACAAATGAAAAGAGGAGTGTAACTATTGAGCGAGTAGTCTTGACTGTCAGGTTCCTTATGTATTTCTACTTTATCAGTGAATATGATGATTAAATTTGGCTACTAACAATTGCCTCATATTGATGGCTTTTTAAAGAAAGGCACATAAAAATGTTTGCACTAATTTTGCCTTATCACATACTTTGAATGGGTTTCTATAATGATATACGTGATGGACTCAATTGTAAACTAAGCTCGTCGGTGTATGTGATATTTTATTGAACTATAAAACAACTCGAAAGATGGTGATCTCAAGGACAACTTCGGATAGGTTCTATCTAGCTGGCTACGCTATCAAGGATTTATTTATGAGGTGTTCTTTTGAACTATAAAGACAACTTAAAAGATGGTGAGCTAAAGAGAGACTTAGGACAACTCTTAATCCTATGGGTCTTGTCTACTTGCCAACCTAGCAAACATAGAGTTGTATCTGTTATAACCTTCTTTTCCAGATTATCCTTCTTGACTCCTAAAGATAGGTGCAAGCCTCTGAGAATAGAAATTTGGAAACAACTTTATAAATAAATCAAAGATACCCTCCTAATCATCTTCTCTGATTGGTAAATATATCATACTCCTTCAATCCCTAGCATTTTCTTGTCCCTTCCCTGGCAATTCCTCTTTTGTCTTCTTTAAGTATAATGAATGAAGTTCCTCCCTATCAACTACTATTATTGTTGCCTACATCGCATTAGCTAGGGCTATATATAATAAGTTCACTATTCCGTCTGCCCCGTGTTACACACGGGTTTGCATGGCGGATAGATCGTGTGAGGTAAAAAAGTTTTGCTTGTCCCTCCACTTAATCGATTTTGCGTTTATTGTCCCTACTCGTTTTTTTTTACTCATAATGTCCCTCAACTCTTGATTTACCGGGTCACTTTGTCCATTCCACCCACAATAGCCGGTGAATTTCTGTGGTATTAACACGTGTAATATGGAGCCCACATCATACCTCTCTTTTAATTCTTTTTACTTCTTTTCTCTTTTCCTTGATTTTAATTTCTAAAACCCATTATTTATTTTATTTTTCTTATTTTTCCTGCCTTTTCTTTTCATCTTTCTCTTTCTCGTGTTCTCTTCCTCTTTCTTTTCTTCTTTGTTTCTCTTCACAAAGCCATGTGCTCTTTTTTTATTTTCTCTTCACTAGCAACAATGGCTTTTCATTTGGTGGCTTATCTTCTTGCGGACGCATCCACGATATGTCTAGACAAATCCGTCAGGATCTATCGGATTTGGGAAGATCAGAGTCTCTTCGGCGGCCTGCAAATCTGGCTCGGATCTACCATCTCCCCCCGCCTCTGCGACCCCATGCCTCAGATCCGCTTGCGTCGATGCCTCCTCTGCCATCTCTTCCCACATCACCAAGCCCCTTCTCCACCATGTCAAGCCTTGACGGCACAAACCCAAAAGGTTGCAGCATACACGTCACCGCCTCTCTCTATCTCCTCTTCTTTTTGTTTTTTGATTCTCCTTAAAAAACCAGAATCATCTTTTGAAAAAATTTAAATCTCCAGAAACCTTTTAATCGAGATTCATACTGTTAGATGGATTCCAACTTCGATCGGCGTTTTGTTTGTCATTGTCTTTTTAGTGAAATTCTTCTCTTTTTTTTTTTATATATATTCACTGGGTTGCCTAATGAATTTGTGGTTGAATTGAACTATGTTTCCTTCTTTCAAGGAATGCTTGTAGTGGGAGTGGAAGTATCCACGTGCAAGGGCAATATAGCATGGGAGAGGGTGGTGGTCTTTCAATTGTTTTATTAGAATTTACCTTGATATATCACAAATCTGGATATTTCAATCCATGCTTGGCAGATTTAAATTCACCTGCATGTGAGATTGAAGAAGTTACAAAGAGAAAATAAAGGAACAGCAACAAAAGAGAGGACTAGCAAGAAATCTCTATTTCCTTTTTATTGGAGTAGTTGTTTGTGGAAGGAGTAACAGTTTGGGTGTTGGGAATCCATAACTCGCTCTTCGGAAAACAAAAAATATTTATTTTAAAAAGTTATTGAAAAAAATGTAATTATTATATTAAAAAAATGATTAAACATATAGGATGCTTATGGGACCCATCGACATGCGTCACCAGCACAACAATTCACCGGTTATTGTGTGTAAAAAGGACAACGTGACCAGGTAAACCGAAAGTTAAGGGACACCATGAGTGAAAAATAATAAAGAGGGACAACAAATGCAAAATCGATTAAGTGGAGGGACAGAAAAAACTTTTTGACCGATCGTGTGATATTGAATTTATATTTGTCTTAATATTTATTGTTATATTTTCTAGTTAATTTTGCCATTGATTATTTTTTATCATAATATTATATTATTCAATTTTTATAAAATAATTGTTATTATTTAAACTTTATGTTAATTATATAGTCTTATTTTTCTTTTTTATACATAAAAATCTTATAAATTTTAAGTTATTATTTGTTTAGTATGATTCTATAAATTCATTTTTATGTCACCTGTGATATGGCTTTTTTATTTCGAAACAATATAGAAGAACAGGATGTTACCTTCGCAAATGATCTAATAATATTGTCCTATTTTTCATTCTAATTTTTATATTAATTATATATAAATTTTATTTATTAATATAATTGAGATGAATTTTAGTTATTAATTGACCACGTTGAAACAATTTTAAAAAGTTAATTTATGACAATAAATATTCAATAAACTTTTTTGATACTTTTTATGAAATTTATAGTTCTCTATTATTATATTTAAATAATATTGTTATTCACTTATATTAATATCTTTAATGTCTAGAATAAACATATTATTCACCTTTTAAAATTTTCCTGATATTGTGGTAATTTATTTAGGTGTCTAAATGCCAGAGATAATAAATACCCCTGGTATTTGATTTTGTTATTTTAAAAATAAAGAGGATAAATCTAAAATTTACACTTTTTTTATTGCTCTGGCAACGAAGGGACAAAACCTAAAGAACCCGAAATCTCTCCCTCTTCATGATAAAAAAAAAAAAAAAACTCTCCTTCTTCCCCTTTTCTTTTCTTTCTTCTTGTTCCTTCTTTCTTCCCTTTCCTTTCTTCCCAGGGCCCTCTCGTTTCTCTGCAAGTCGCGCCGCGTCCGAGTTCCCTCTCCCACTATTCTCTTCCTCACACTGTCACCATCTCCTGCCTCTCCTCCTCGCGTCGTCGCGCTGTGTGTCAATCAAAGCCGTTGCCGCCATAAGTCGGGTAAGACCCGACTCCCCCTTTAATTTTGTTTCCTTATCTTTTCTTTTTCAGTTCCTCTTTGCTTCGGGTTGGTGTTGATGAGTTGTCTTGTGTTGTTGTGGCGGCTAGCTTCGTGGATGATGGTGTGTGGGCAGTTGTCGTTGGTTTCTGGCGGGCTGGTCGTGTTCGGTTGGCGGGTTGCTGTGGGTGGTGGCGTGGTCGGGTCGGGATGGTGGCTGCGGGTTTTGATGCTGTTGTTGTTGGGCAGTTCTGGCAGCGAGTTGGTGTTGAGGATTGCTTCAGTAGTGAGGCTCGGGATTGATTGTGAACGAATCCGAACTGATACGGTTTTGGGCAGTGATTTTTCCGGTAAGGATTCCAAGCCCTTTTGGTTTTCCAATTCGTTTTCTATAGAACCCCACGATGTGGTTGTGATGCGAAATTTACTATATGAAGGACAAATTGCTAGCAAGAAATGGATATGTGAAGACATAATGAGCATCTTTTTTTAGTTGTGAAGACAGGTCAAGGATATGTGATTTTAAAGTTGGCAACCTGGAAAAATAATGAGCATCTTTTTCTGGAAAGATCTGCTTGGAATAACAAACATGGTAACAACATGGTACATTATATAGAAGGTGGATTTATGCCGTTTGGTATTCAAGCATTTAATTTTAGGTTACTCTTTTTTTTTATGTTTGTTACTAATGCATTAATCTGAATTGCCTCCATGAATTGTATTGCAATTATTTTAACCATTAAGAGCTAATGTATTCAGATAATTTTGAGTCTTTTTGATTGTTGTAATCCATTTGATTGTTGTAATGGGATGCGAACATTTCAAACTTCCAGCCATTTTAATGTAAAGTTTAATGCATCTTTTTGGAATATTTAACCGTGTGACCACCTAAATTTATGTGAGGTCCATAATTTCTTTAAGAACATTGACATTTATGTGAGGTCTATAGGAAAAACAAATCGTCCTTTGGTAGATGAAACCTATAGCTGAGGAAAAACTTTCCGATCCTTAGGTTGTTGGTGACCAGAAATTATTTGAATACATTAAGAACATTGACTAATTACATTGATTAATTAATAGACCTTATAACAATGTATATAGGCTGAATTTGTATGCCATCTTAGTAAAATTTATGCTCTTTGCCACATGGCACATGAAAGTTACATAAACCTTGCCATGTGTCAACAATAGAGATCTTGGTCTCTAATTTAATATATTTATATAGATTGTTATCTTCCTCACCAAATCTATCTAGAAGATCTGTGTTGCCATTGCTGTCAATCATCATGTTACCGTCGCGTCAACCATTGTAACGTGTTATAGTTGTCGTCAAACACTACTACTATGTTGCTGTCTAAGAGTAGGCATAAAAAAGAGTTGCTCACTGCCCACTCTAGATTCAAAGTCATATAAATCTCAAATACTAACATGATATCTCTGTAGATTAACTATAGTCAGCTTCCTCTTTCTTTTTACTATTTTTCTTCAATTATGGGCTGGAAGAAGAAAAATAATGTTGGGATAAAAATGGATTTTTTTGTTGGTCGAAACCCAGAAAAGTATTTATTAATACTCCCTCTGTTCTGTTTTATAAGTCTTTTAAGGTTTCTGCACAACCTTTAAGAATATAATTAATCTCATTAATACTCCTCTTATAATAACAAACTTATCCTCCTAAAATTTAAATTTTTACCAACCTTTCGTATGCCTAGGTGATAACCTATTATATATATTTAAAACTGTATCCCTCACCAGGTTTTGACACATAGGATTTTTAGAGTCTTGCTTTATTGCCATGTGTAGCCTTTGGACTCTTCTTTTATTGCCTTCTAGAGGGTTGTAGGTGTAGTTTGATTGGCTATAATAACAAACATAATTATCCCAGAGTAACCTGATATTAATTGTATTCTTTGAAAAAGAATTCCAGTCACACCCAAATTATTCAAAAGAAAATTCACACGCAAGATTGGTACTGATAACTTGATCTTAATTATAATCTTTTAAAAAGAATTCCAGACACACCCAAATTGTTTTAAAAAAAAATCACACACAGATATTGGTATTATATATTTTTTCCATTAGACTGATAACCAAAGTTTTTAATCGATAAAGATAAGGATAAAACTCTTTTTATTTAAATTGATGAATCTGATCTTAATTATATTCTTTTTTAAAAAAATTCCAGTCACACCCAAATTGTTCAAAAGAAAATTCATACGCAGAGAATGTTATATATATATTATGTGATTTACTCTATTATTGTTATCTGATAAGAATTATATTATACTCAACTAACCTTTATCATTTTTGTTTATTTATCGGGCATCTCTTCAAAAATCCCATCATCTCTCTGTAAATACAGATACAGTCTCTGTTTGTGTATGTAAAATAATAGTCTCTGTATGTGATACAGTTTCTCTATCATTCATTTATTTCCTTTCACTCCTTTATTTTGTTTTTGCACTACACAATCGCTAGATATATTCTCTGTCTGTGTGTGATACAGTATATCTATAATTCACTCATTCTCTCTAATTTCTTCTTTGTTTTGTTTCTATTTGCATACGTATGAATGTTGATATAATATTAAAGTTATTTTGTCTCTCATAATTAAGCATCCTATTTGTTTTTATATTTTTTTATTTTTTTTCAATCCATTTTAATCATTTTTATATTTTTTTGTTAGTGCAGGAAAACCTATAATAAAGTTTTGGATGAATTGACTCCTGAGAATGATGAAACGCCCCGACCCGAATTTACCGTACACAGTAAACCCGAGCCGGAACTGTGACAACCCAATCAAAATAAACCCAAGCATACAGTGTATACAACAAATATTCGGGCTCGACAGCCCATAATAAAATCAACAATGAAATCTCAACCGGCCCAATGGCCCAACATTAATAAAAACATGCACAGCGGAAGACTTTAAATAACTAACACTGTATGCGACACATGCAAACTATGGATCCGAGCCTGTCCAAGGGA
>JAKUCV010007561.1:14245-106568 GCA_028386065.3 Turnera subulata
AGCGACAGGAAGGCAAGCGGCTGCTGGCGACTCCGTGGACGGTGGAACGGCGGCGCGGCGACGGCATGAAGCTGAGCAGCGACCGGGTGAAGCAGATCCGCCGGGTCTGCGGCGGGTCAGCGGCGCGTGTGGGCGTCTCCGGCAGCGGGAAGTGACGGGGAAGGCATGGTTCCGGTCGCGACGAGGAGGGGATGACGTCGGTGGCAGCGGTGCGACGAGATAACGGCCGGAACGCTACCGCATGAACAGTAGCAGGGGAGCACCGGGTTGGCCAACTGTTCACCTTGTATTTTTTCTATTTTCTTCTTTTTCTTATTTTCTTCTCTCTTTTTTTTCCTCTGATTTTTGTTTCTTTTCTTTTATTATGTTTTTTTTTCTTTTCTTTTTTCTTCCCCCTCTCTGTTTTCTTTTTTTTTCTAATTTTCCTCCTTTTATTTTTTTTTCTTTCTTTTCTTTTTTTTTCTTTCCTTTCTCTTTTTCTCTCTTTTTTTTTCTTTTCTCTCTTTTCTTTTTTTCTCTCCTTTTTCTCTCTTTCTTTTTTTTTTCTTCTTCCTCCTTTCCCGGCTGCCTCCTGCTGATCCCCATTTTATAGCATGTTAATTACTATTTAACATGTGATTATCAAATAATGCAGTTCGTCTGCATTACGGGCGAATCCGATCCGGACCAGAAAATAACAGATACCTCCTTAGTTATTTTCCGGTGTGATTTTCCGAGAAATTTCGAAACCCGAAAAATACCAACTTAGGTTCGAAAAATTCGCGGGAAAATCACGAGCGCGGGAAAACACTCGGATTCGAAAAACGACTCCCGATTTACCTTGAATTAATTACCCAAGATTAATTCAACAGTAAATCACGGTAAATAGACTTTTACATTCCGGTAAAAATCCAAAATTTTTACCCGGGCTGTTACAGACTACCCACCTTAAAAAGAATTTCGTCCCCGAAATTCCGTCTTATCCGTGGGTCCCACCACGATAAGATTCTGGCACATTCTGCCAGGTATCCAACCTCAACATGAGATTCCACTTATACCCTTAAGCGACATCTCTTCCGCTTATAAATACCAAACCTCACAGCTGAGACATTCACTCTCAGCCATGGACTCTCCACTTCGTTCTCGAACGACCTCAGACTCCGAGAACAACAGCTACATCGGTGGCAAAGCTTTCCCAACAAGCTCCGATGACGAACCTCCGAAGAAACGCTTCAAGACCAACATCATCGGTCTGCAAGAGCACATGGTCGTTTCCCCACAACGACGGAAGAAGCGGGTCCCCAAGAAAACTGAAGACAGGAAAGGAAAGGCAGTTGCAGAGAGCAGCACTCCGCAACAGAAGCTGACGCAACTGAACTTCTCCCTGAAGAAGATCAGCTCGGCGGTGGCGCAGATAGAACTGGCGTGCATGGAACTCTTCCCGCACATGGAAAATGCCAAAAAGAATGTAAAAGATCTTGAGAAGCAAGTAGCTCCTTAGAGCACTTCTTCTTTGTTGTAAACCTTTTATGAAATAAATAAAATAATTTCCTTTTAAATAAAAAATTCTTGTGTTATGAAATCTCTTGTTAAATGGAAAATAAAACATCTCAAGGTAAAATAAAACTTGACAATAAAAATATGAAATCAACATAAGGAAGTCAAAAATAAAACTCATTTAACAAAATCAAAACAAAAAGAAATTAAAACCAAAACATGTTTTCATGAACGGTGCTCATATCGAGCGTGAACATCCTCGAACCACGAAACGTAATGTACACGGCTAACGGTGACGTCGGTTAACCTCGTGAAGAAGATACCCGTTAACTCGGAAGGCGATGATCACGAGCACATCCTGTGTCTCTCGAAAGACACGTTACCCACTTGTTCAAAATTGTCCGCATGAGCCAAAAATGTCTGACTCGTCTCGTATCTCTCCACGATATCCGAACAGGTGTAAGCTTGTCGCACATGCACTCTACTCGAGGTACGGTCCCATCCGTCTAGCCTCAACGGTCACGAATGCATGTGATAAAAGATGCAAGAAAAACATAGAAAGGCCATAAAAGAAAGGACAAAGTAGCCAGAGAGAAATAAAATCAAGAGATGGAAAAAGACTGAAAAACTCTGGCATGGGTCCGAAAAACGCGTAAAGCAATAAATGCAAGCAACGGTAAAATTCAAAAAGCAAATCTTGAAAATCGAAAACAATAAACACGCTCCCCATAGGTGTATAAAAGAAGGAGCGGTGATGTGTAAATCATCAAAAGCGTTTAAAAGCAAACAAAATATTAAGGCAACCAAAAACCACAAAACTCTAAAAAACCAGAGACCAATACGTCCCATCAAAATGCCTGCTCCATCCTCCGTCTTCTTCGTCGAAGGTGCCAATCTTGGCAGAAGGAATCGTCTAGCCTACAGCATGGTCAACGAGCGCGCTGAAGAGCTACCGAACGAGCTCGGTAGAATGCCACGCCTGGTCTTCGTCGACGAGCTCTACTCCTCAAGATTCTTCGTCACTCCCATGGAAGAGGTGTTCTTCCTAGAGGACCATGGGACACTGAGGACATCCTACTACGGCTCAGCAAACTCCGTGATGTTCTTCATCTCGGATAGGCTTCAAGAGTTCAACCTGGAGTCCACTTGCCAGACTGTGGAGCAAGGCGCTTACTACCAGCTCGCAATGACAGCCCAGAGCATACCCAGAATGACTCGGCTACCTCCAACTTGGCCAAAGGTACGTCTGCTGGTGTGGAACTGCAGAGGAGTTGCAAGGCGTGCACAGGAGTTCTCACGTACTCTGAGGGACTTGAAGAACCAGTACAAGCCCAACATGGTTCTTCTGACGGAGACGCAGTGGCAACCACGAGACGATCACGGTCTGATCCCACTCCGATTCCCTCAAGCTAACCGGTTCGAGATTCCTGGCCAGCGCGACAGAGGCGGCATGTGGCTTTCTTGGAGCGATAGAGTGACGGTCAACGTCAACAGCGACGCAAACAGCTTCCGTGTCAACGTCGTTGCGAACCGTTAATGTATTTTCTTTTTATAATTTATCAAAAGTCAATGTATTATTTCCCTTTTATAAAATATCATGTAATATTTTCGAAACCTTTTATTTTTACCGGGACTGTAGAAGTCTTTTACCGTGATTTACTATTGAATTAATCTTGGGTAATTAATTCAAGGTAAATCGAGAGTCGTTTTTCGAAACCTAGGGTTATCCCGCGCTCGTGATTTTTCCATGGATTTTTCGGACTAAGTTGGTATTTTTCGGGTTTCGGAATTTCTTGAAAAATCACACCGGAAAATAACTAAGGAGGTATCAGTTATTTTCTGGTCCGGATCGGACCCGCCTGCATTATTTGTAACAGCCCGGGTAAAATTTTTAATTTTTACCGGGACTGTAGAAGTCTTTTTACAGTGATTTACTGTTGAATTAATCTTGGGTAATTAATTCAAGGTAAATCGGGAGTCGTTTCTCGAAACCGAGTGTTTTCCCGCACTCGTGATTTTCCCGTGGATTTTTCGGAACTAAGTTGGTATTTTTCGGGTCTCGGAATTTTTCGGAAAATCACACCGGAAAATAACTAAGGGGGTATCAGTTATTTTCTGGTCCGGATCGGACCCGCTTGCATTATTGGGAATACACGAATAATAGTTGATCACCGGTTATAAAAAAAAGAGGAAGAAGGGAAGCAGAAGGAGAGGAAGAGAAGAAGGGAAAAAAAAAGAAAAAAAAAAGAAGAAGAAAATAGAAACAAAAAATAGAAAAAGAAAAGAGAAATAAAGAAAAAAAAAGAGAAGAAAAATCGGAAAAAAAAGAAGAAAAGAAGAAAAATGGAAGAAAAGAAAAGAGTAACAGTGCACCACCTTCTCCGGGCATTCACTGTACACGTCGGAGAGCTCTGGGCCGAGTCTCGTAGCACCGCCGCCGTTAGGAGGGTCGCCACGCCGTCGCCTATCGACCGCCGCTGACCCCGTCGCCATCCTCCACCTGACGCGCAGCCGGCGAGCGTTGACCCGAGGAGCAGACCCGCGGATCCAGCTCCCCGCGCCTCTGCTCAGCCTCGTGCTGCCTCACGCCGCCTTTCCACCGCCATTCGAGTCGCCTCGATGTCGCCGACCCCGCGCGAGCTTCCTCTCGCCTGTACCTGCCGCCCGTCGCGCCGCCATCGCCGAACCCGAGGTGAGCAGACCGACCCGCGTCCGACCCGTTTCGTCTGGTCGGGTCGCGCCTTGGGTCTTCAGTTGTGTGGGCTGGGTTGGCTTGGGCTTGGGCGTGGGCCGGCTGGGCTTGCACAGTGCGAGCCTGGGCCTGGTCCTGTTCAGCCCAGTCCATTTAATTAAAAAAAACAATTATAATATATATATTTATTTATAATCTGATATATAATTTTGGAAACAAAATTATATAGTTATTTTGAGAAAATTGTGGCCAATTTAATTCTAGTATTTTCAGGAAAATATAAATATATTTACTTGGGTAAATAATTAAGTTTTGTTTTGGAAACTATTATTAATTGGAAAAATATATATATCATGAAATTAATTTCTGGAAATTTAATATGTATAATATTTCTTCTGGAAAATTATGATTGTGGTATATGTATATGAATATGTATTTTGGAAATTAAAGTTAATCATATTTTGTGTTGGAAAATATTATTACTATATATATTTAGAAAAGATAAATACTACATAAATATTTTCTAAAAATTATAAATAGGTTGTTATTTTCCGGAAAAATTATGGAGTTTATTATTTTGGAAATTATAATTAATTTGTGAAAATAGTTTTAAGAGTTTTAATTAAAGTATGGTACCGAAATTATATTCGGAAATACGTACGGTTAAATATTTTCGGTAAATGGAAATAATAACGGATATGAATCGGGATGGGTATAATTCACAGTACTGGCATCATAGTATACCGATTATGTGCATTTATGTGTGTGTATATTGTTTTGGTTATATAGGTTTGGATATCGGGCAGTTTCCCAAGGAGCCGGCGTCATACCGGACATTGTTTTCCGAAGTTGAGTAATCGGCCAAGGTGAGGATGGATTTCCTTCAATATGTGCCTGTATTACTTGGTTATTGTGCTTGATGTTTATTGCGTTGTTGTTGGTTGCATTTGTTGCGATTGTGGTCGGGATGTTTATCCCCGTACTTTGAGTTCTAGATGTTTATCTTTGAGTCGTTTGGTATTGTTAGTAACAATAGACTTAAGCTAGAGGGGGGGTGAATAGCTTATGACCGAAAATTAAAAACTTAGCAGGAATTGAAGTGCGGAATTGAAAGAATGAAGGACACAAGCGATTTATCCTGGTTCACACACACTCTACTAGTGTGGCTAATCCAGCCCTTCAAGTCTCACTTGAAGATTTCACTATCTACGTTAAGCTTACGGGTGCTTAACAAACCGTTTACAACCTAGGAATTCTAGTCACAAGAATCCTAAACCCTGAAAGTTCAAGTCACATGAACTTCAGCTCTCTTGCTTGAAGATACCTCACTTCAAGACTTTTCACACAAGAAGATATACACCTCTTCTTGTGAATCAACCAAGGGAACTAACCTCCCTCAAGGTGTATAGCAATACAATGATCACTCAAACAAGAGGTCTCTCTCAAAGAGCAGATGTGAGTGTACAAATGAAGCTCTAAAAGGCAACTCTCAAATCCTCAATAGGATATTGGCTCAATAAAGATTTTAATGAATGTATGGAATGAATGCTTGAATGTTGAGAGTTGATTCACTTTGAAACACAGCTAAAAATGCTCAATTTATAGCTTTGAAAAGTTATAGAGCCGTTTTAAATCCACCCAAAAACAGCCTTAAACAAAACATAGTGGGTGCTGAAAAGTTGTCTGCTACAACGGCAAAACATCGATGTTTTCACTTTAAACATCGATGTTTTAGCCAGCAATTTTAAATTATTGCTCCAACGGCTAGTAGAACATCGATGTTTGTCTGCGGAACATCGATGTTTTCATTACAACATCGATGTTCTCTAAACCAACATCGATGTTTTTTGGCTTCGCAAAAATATGATGAAAAAGGGTCTATGCCAGAACATCGATGTTGGAAAATGAAACATCGATGTTTTGTGAAACATCGATGTTTAATTTTCCAACATCGATGTTTTTTGGCTTCGGCAAAATTTTGGAAAACCTTGAAGAAATCACAACATCGATGTTTTAATTACAACATCGATGTTTTGACCAACGGTCACAAGAACATCGATGTTTTATAATCCAACATCGATGTTTTAGAGCTACTGCCAATATTTTGAAAAACTTGAAAAACAGAACATCGATGTTTGCTTTCAGAACATCGATGTTTTGGACTAAAAACACAACTTTGTGATTGAAATGATGCTATGAAATGCATGAGTAAAACTTGTTTTATTTTGAGCCAATGCCTAAGAGAAGTTGAGTGTTTTACCCTGTACAAATGGGTCCTAACTTCTCTTGCTCTTCTTGTACTTCAACTCTTGATCATATCTTCTCTTGAATTCTTGATCACTTTGGTTGAGCACTTGTTTGCTTGATTTCTTTTTGCTTCAAGGTTGTCATCAATTGAGCCAAGGTTTGTCATTATCAAAACTCTGAAATGAAACAAGGAGGCATGAGTTCTAACAGGTATAAGTAAATGGAATTAATAATTAATTGTGATAAGGATGTCGATCCTTGATTTTGGATGGGATGTCTATCCCGGTATTTTGGTTAGGGATGTCGATCCCTACGATTTGATTTTAAATGATGATAATATAATTGTCACGTGGTAAGTAGAGGTACGACCGGATGGTTTGAGACTATTTTGTGGTACCATGATCTGGGTTACTTGTGATGGGCATGTTGATGCCGGTTTGATTGGGATGTTGATCCCTGAGTTTGTTATTGGGATGTTGATCCCGGGTTCTTTTTGATCTGGCACCAGGAACAGGTTGATAACCTGGTACGACCCTAGCTTATCCGTGACGGGGCCCGGAAAGATAAAATTTGGAAAATTGGTTTTATTTGAGTCTTTTCGGATTTGGACCGATTTTGGGTCTAGTCTTTTAGTTTTTGCTGGTTTTAGACCTTGAGTATTTATATGTGCATATTGATTGTCTTTCCTTCGTCGGTGAGCACTTCGGACTCACCCTTCACCTGCGGGCTTTCATCCCGTAGGATGAGTTATTTGTGGTACAGGTTTGGTGCATTCCAGACAGGCTGCGGCGTTGTCCCTTGGACAGGACTTGGATCCATAGTTTGCATCTATGCATACAGTGTTTATGTGAGTTTTATAAGTCTTCCGCTGTGCATGTTTTTACTATTGTTGGGCCATAGGGCCGGTTTTGCTATTTATGTTGTTTTACTATTTTGGGCCGTTGGGCCCGAGCTATTGTTGCATACACTGTATGCTGGGCCTTGATTGGCCGGGTCGTCACAGTTCCAGCTTGTGTTTACTGTGTACGGTAAATACGGGTCGGGGCGTTTCATTATTGGTTAATCACACACTGCATAGTAAAATCACAGGTTGAACAGTGTTTCACCGGTTTATAAATGAAGAAGAGAGCAGAAGGAGAGGAAGAGAAGAAGAAAAAAAAGAGAGAAAAGAAAAAAAAGAGAGAAAAAGAAAAAGAGAGAAAAAAAAGAAAAGAGAAAAAAAGAAAACAAAAAAAAGAAATACAGAAAACAAAAAAAAGAGCCAATCAGAAAATGAAAAAAATAGAAAGAAAATGAAAGAAAAAAATAAGAAGAAGAAAGAAAATAGAAAAAAAATAAGAAAAATCGGAAAAAAAAAGAAATAGAAGACTGGGAAAAAAGAAGAAGGGGGTACTGTTCATCGTCACCCGCCTCGTTACTCTGTACACGAGGAAGCCACCGGCGCCGCTGCACGCCTCACCGCCGCCACAGTCGTCCTCGCCGAGCCGACGTGACCTGAACCACGTCGCCCCCGTCGCTTTCCACCGCCAGAGCCGCCCTGACGCGCCGACGACCCGCGACAGGCCCGGCGGATCTGTCTTCCCACGCCTGTTCTGCCTCCTGTCGTGTCGCCACCCTCCTCTCCACCGCTCCCTGGCGTCGTCACCTCACGCCGCGCCTCGCGCTGGCCTTCCCTCGCGTTGCCGCGCCGTCGCCGCCGTCCCCAAGGTGAGAATCCGTGTGCTGGTTGGGTTGTACCCGGGTCGCGAGCTCATGGGTTGTCGGGTCGCGCCTGGGTTGGGCTGTGAATCTGGGCTTGAGCCCTGCAGCCTTGGTCTGGGACCTTTGGGCTCGGGCTTGGGTTGCAAAGCTTGGCCCGTTATTTTAAAATATATATATATATATATAATCATTATTTCATAAACTGGTATATAATTTTGGAAAAAAATTATATATTGATTTTGAGAAAATCATGTTCAATTTAATTCTGGTATTTTTAGGAAAATATAAGTATATATACTTTGATAGATAATTAAGTTTTGTTTGTAAATTATTATTATGGTTAGTTTGAAAAGTATATATATACTTTGAAATTAATTTCTGGAAATTTAATATGTATATTATTTCGTTTGGAAAATTATGATTGTGGTATACGTATATAAATATGTATTTTGGAAATTAAAGTTAATTATATTTTGTGTTGGAAAATATTATTACTATATATATTTGGAAAAGATAAATATTATATATATTTTCTGAAAATTATAAATAGGTTATTATTTTTCTGGAAAATTATGATGATTATTATTTTGGAAATTATAATTATTTTATGAAATTATTTTGAAAAGAGTTTTAATTAAAGTATGGTACCGAAATTATATTCGGATATACGTACGGTTAATTATTTTCGGTAAAGGATAATAATAACGGATAAGAACAGGGATGGGTATATTTAGCGGTTGAGGCATCATAGTATACCGATTATGTGCATTTGTGTGAGTATGTGTCGTTTTGATGTATAGGTTTGGATATCGGGCAGTTTCCCGAGGAACCGGCGTCGGACCGGTCATTGTCTCCGGAGTTGAGTAATCGGCCAAGGTGATGATGGATTTCCTTCAATATGTGCCTGTATTACTCGGTTATTTTGTTGTGATGATTATTGCATTGTTGAGTATTGTGTTTGCCTTGATGTTGGTTTTTGGGATGTTTATCCCCGTATTGATTTTCTGTGTCTTTTGGAATAAGTATAATGGGTTAATTAATAATAAATTGTGACAAGGATGTCGATCCTTGGTATTTTGGTTAGGGATGTCGATCTCTGTGATTTGATTTTAAATGATGATAATATAATTGTGACGTGGTAAGTAGAGGTACGACCGGATGGTTTGAGACTGTTTTGTGGTGCCATGATCTGGGTTACTTGTGATGGGCATGTTGATGCCGGTTTGATTGGGATGTTGATCCCGGGTTCTTTTTGATCTGGCACCAGGAGCAGGTTGATAACCTGGTACGACCCTAGCTTATCCGTGACGGGGCCCGGAAAAGATAAAATTGGAAATTGGTTTTATTTGAGTCTTTTGATTTATTTTGGCGGTTTTTGCCTGTTTTTGGACCTTGAGTAATTTTAGTGTTCATATTGTTGGTCTATCTTTCGTCGGTGAGCACTTCGGACTCACCCCTCACCTGCGGGCTTTCATCCTGTAGAATGAGTTATTTGTGGTACAGGTTGGTGCATTCCAGACAGGCTGCAGCGTTATCCCTTGGACAGGGCTCGGATCCATAGTTTGCATCAGTGTCGCATACAGTGTTTGTGAGTTATTAAGTCTTCCGCTGTGCATTTTATTGATATTATTGGGCCATTAGGCCGGTTGTGTTATTATTGTTGTTATTATTTTTGGGCTGTTGAGCCCGAGTTACTGTTGTATACACTGTATGCTGGTCTTGGTTTGGTTGGGTTGTCACAGTTCCGGCACGTGTTGTAACAGCCCGGGTAAAATTTTCGATTTTTACCGGGACTGTAGAAGTCTTTTTACCGTGATTTACTGTTGAATTAATCTTGGGTAATTAATTCAAGGTAAATCGGGAGTCGTTTTTCGAAACCGAGAGTTTTCCCGCGCTCGTGATTTTTCCGTGGATTTTTCGGAACTAAGTTGGTATTTTTCGGGTTTCGGAATTTCTCAGAAAATCACACCGGAAAATAACTAAGGAGGTGCCAGTTATTTTCTGGTCCGGATCGGACTCGCCTGTAATGCGGACGAAAATTCATTATTGATTATCACATGTAGAATAGTATTTACACGGTTATAAAATGAAGAGAAAAAGAAAGCAGAAGAAGAGAAGGAGAGGAAGAGAGGAGAAAAAAAAGAGAGAAAAAGAAAAAGAGAGAAAAGGAGAGGAAAAAGAGAAAAAAAAGAAAGAAAAGAAAAAGAAAAAAAATAAAAAAAAAAACAGGAAAACAGAGAGGGGGAAGAAAAAGAAAGAAAAGAGAAATATATATATATATATATATATATATAAAAGAAAGAAACGAAAATCAGGAAAAAAGAAGAAATTAGAGAAAAAGAAGAAGAAGAAGAAAAATGGAAAAAAAAAAAGAAAAACCCGGAAGAAGGAGATGAACAGTCCGTCACCCACTCGGGTTACTGTGCACACGCCGCCGTTCCCCGCCGTGTCTCGTGCCACCGACCACAGCAGCGTGCTCGCAGGACCGTCGCGAGCTCAGCCCCGCTGTCGCCGTCGAGTTCCGCCGCCGGAGCCGCCTCGACGCGCCCTTGACCCGCGAGCAGACCCGCGGATCTCACTCCCCGCGCCGCTGCTCTGCCGCCTGCCGTCGCCGCGCCTCCTTTCCGCCGCCCGTAGAGTCGCTTCCACCTCGCCGGCCTCGCGACACCTTCCTCGCACTGCGTCGCGCCGCCGCCGTCGTTGTCAGCCGCTCAACCCGCTAGGTGAGTTGGGTTTGCCCATTTCCGCGCGGCCGGGTCGCGCCTGGGTTGGGTTGCGATCTGGATTTCCTTTTTCTTTTTTTTATAAAACTAATGATAATATATATATATATTTCTAAATAATTCCTGCTAATTAATTTCTGGAAAAAAGGAGTAAATATTATTTTGGAAAATTATATGTAATATTCTGGGTAGGGATTTAGAAATATATATATACTTTGGTTCTTCAATTAAGATAATTATATTTTGTTTGTAAATTAATATTATGGTTAGATTTGAAAAAAATATATATACCTTGAAAATAATTTCTGGAAAATTTATATGCATATTATTTTCGTCTGGAAATTATGGTTATGGAAATTATGTATAAATATGTATTTTGTAAATTAAAAGTAATTATATTTTGTGTAAGAAATATTATTACATATTTTGAAAAAGATAAATATAATATAAATATTTTCTAAAAATTATAAATACGTTGTTATTTTCTGGAAAAATTATGGAGATTAATATTTTGGAAAATTATAATTATTTTATGAAAATATTTTGAAAAGAATTTTAATTAAAATGAAGCGCCCCGACCCGTATTTACCGTAACACAGCAAACACGTGCCGAAACTATTCATTATGATAGAACAGACAGTACAACATGCAAATATTATACAATAGCAACTATCAATACAGCTGTCACCCACACTCGGGGACCATTATTCAAACCAGCACAGTGCTCTCAGCAGCAGCAGATAGTATCAGTAATATACATATCATAGGAAATCAGCAATACAGCAATATAAGCAATAGAATAGCAGCGGAAGACTTATGCACATGCATCGGTGGTATGGATCCGGAGTCAGGTGGAGAAGAAAGCAGCAGCCATCGATCGTCGTACCTGAACTACGGAAACAGCTTATCCTACGGGATGAAACTCCGCAGGCGAGGGGTGAGTCCGAAGTGCTCACCGACCAAGGATAAACAGTGATATGCAAGCAACCGTAATACTTAAAAGCAAACACAGATAAGCAACAACATATCAACAACTGAATCAAGGCCAAAAGAATGCTTAATTATTATTACCAATTTTATCTTCCGGGCCCCCGTCACTGGACAAGCTAGGGTCGTACCTGGTAATCAATTAATTCCGGATGCTAGGTCAAAAACCAATCCTCATATCAGAACAACCGGATATTCGGCATATCCGAGCCACCGCGGATATTCGGCATATCCGAGCCACTGGGTATTCGGTATACCCTAACCTCAGGCGACGTCATGCCAACCAGATATTCGGCATATCTGAGCCTCTGCGGATATTCGGCATATCCGAGCCACCGCGGATATTCGGCATATCCGAGCCACTGGGTATTCGGTATACCCTAACCACAGGCATGACGGGCCAACCAAACCAAAAACCGACCATAGCATCCCAAAATTAATTTTCAAACCATCGGGTCGTACCACTACTTTCCACATGACAATGATATCAACATCTCAAATCAATTCCAATCCCAATTCCAATTTCATATTCCAATTTCTTTTTCTCAATTTCCACAGTCAATAGTTCAACATCAATCTCAGCATAATATCCACAGAATCAATATCACAGTCCAAAGGCAACAATAATATCCACAACAGTCAATCAGCCAACAATCAGCAATTCAGCAGTTCAATCGAACAACAAAGCACACAAAGTATTACAGGCAACATAACAAGGGTTATCCATCCTCACCTTAGCCGATATCAACTATGAAATTGCTCAGCAAGTTCCAAGTCCGGTTCCTCAGCAAATTGTTCGTTATCAACTCCTATATCAATCAATAATATGCACATATAAGATGGTATGCAAATGTTATGCTAATACTGTATACCGTAAATTAAATATAAACTCGGCTCGGTTACTCTCCCGGATTAATTCTCCATTATTATCATCATTCACCATTTATTTCAAGGTGTCAAAATACCCTTCTATACTTATTCCTATACCCGGGTACTATTCCGGTATTTTACTACCTTGATAATACCCTTTCCAAAATTATTTCTAGGTATGTACTTTCCAAAATATTTCTTTTCTACAAATTATTATTTTCCTTCCGTACCATATAATAATTTTTCTAAAATCATTTCCTCAAAATATCCATTTTCCATATATTTTCCCCAACCTCATTTTCATTTTCTTCCATTTAATTTTCTTTTCTCTAGATTTATTCCTTCTCTCTCTTTTTCTTTTCTTTTTTTTTTATGTTGTTGGACTGGAGCCCAACAGACCCAGGAGTCAGGCCCAGGCGTGTCAGCCCAGACCACAAGCCCAAAGCCCAGGTCACGGCCCACAGACCCAACCCACACTCAGCCCAAGCCCACATAACTCCAACCCATAATCGCAACCCATTTACCCTTGGGTCACCCGACCCGCGGCCCTCTATCCGGGTCGGACCCGTCACAACACCCACGGGTTGCTCACCTTGGGTCTCTTCGAGCGACGGCGGATGGCGAGGCGACGACACGGCAGAGGCGCGAGGCGGTCACGGCACTGGTGCGACGGGGAGCACGGCGCGAGCAGGGCGTCTGGCAAGGGAGGCCGGCGGAGGTGGCACGACTCGAGGGGAGGTGAGGGAGGCGGCTCGTCTCCTCGTCGGATCTCGCGATGCAGGCGGCGTCGACAGCTCCTCGGGTTGGCGACGGTGCAGCGAAGGCAGGAGGAGGAAAGGAGGAGTTGGGGGTCTCGGCCGGTGAGTGATGGAGGACGTCCTGGTGGCTCACGGCGGCGGGTGTAAGGGAAGGAAGAAAAAGAAAGAAAAAAGAGAGGGGAAGGAGATGGTGGAAACGGTGGCGTCTTATGTGTTGTGTTTATTGTTTTTTTTTTCCTTTTTTTTTTCTTTTCTCTTTTCTGGTTTAGATTGGCAGTGGATGGTTTTGTGAATTGAAGGTGTGGTAGTGAAGAAGAAGTTGCAGGTGATGTTGTGCGGGAGAAAGCAGAAGAAAAATAGTTTATAGGAAGCAAATCACTGGTTTATCACATGTATAATAGATAGTTCACAGGCTGAATAGGAATTGGCGGCTGAATAATTGAACTTCAATTATGCAGTTACTATGCTGCATGTGAAGTGTGGCCCACCTGGACCAGAAGATATCCGGTATACCCACTTATCTTATTTCTGGTCCGATAATTCGAGAATAAACTCGGCTTTTTCCGTAGATTCCCGGACCCGGAAAAATCCCAACTTGGTCCGTAAAATCCGCAGAAAAATCCCGAACGTGGGGCCATGCTCGATTTCGGAATCCAATACTCAATTTACCATAATTTAATTACCCAAGATTAAAAATCAATGGTAAATTACTGTACATTAACTTAAACAGTCCCGGTAAAAATGAAATTTTTACCTGGGCTGTTACAGCCTACCCACCTTAAAAGAATTTCGTCCCCGAAATTCACTCCGAAGCTGTGAACAAGTGCGGATACTGAGAACGCATATGCTCCTCAACTTCCCACGTGGACTCATTCGCAGAGTGCTTGCTCCACTTAACCTTTACCA
The DNA here is from genome assembly GCA_028386065.3 of Turnera subulata. Taxonomy (NCBI): domain Eukaryota; kingdom Viridiplantae; phylum Streptophyta; class Magnoliopsida; order Malpighiales; family Passifloraceae; genus Turnera; species Turnera subulata. Next base: position 28,606 of record JAKUCV010007561.1, read on the forward strand.
TCGGAATAACTCTGCTCCTCAACTGTCTGTCTTCTCGGGCAAGGATCTGCTCCGGCATTTCTGTATATGTCAGATCCTCTGCGACCTCAACATCCACTGTAGTAACCACATGGCTCGGATCTGATCTGTACCTCCTCAACATGGAAACATGGAACACATCATGAATCCGTGACAACTCCTCTGGCAAGGATAATCTGTACGCCAGGGGTCCAACCCTTTCCACAATCTCATACGGTCCAATGTACCTGGGACTCAGCTTCCCTCTTTTCCCGAATCTGATTACACCCTTCCAAGGTGCAACTCGGAGGAAAACTCGTTCTCCCACTTGGTACTCCATCTCTCGACGATGCTTATCGGCATAGCTCTTCTGTCGGTCCTGTGCTGCTCTCATACTCTGCTTAACTGTCTGAATCTTGTCAACAGTCTGCTTAACCAAATCTGGACCAACGATCAAACGGAGACCTTCTTCATCCCAGCAAACTGGACTTCGGCACTTCCTTCCGTAAAGAGCTTCAAACGGAGGCATGCCAATACTGGAATGATAACTGTTGTTATAGGCAAACTCCGCCAAAGGTAGGTACTGATCCCAACTCCCACTGAAGTTAAGAGCACAAGCCCTTAGCATATCTTCCAGTGTCTGAATAGTCCTCTCCGACTGTCCATCGGTCTGAGGATGGAATGCAGTACTAAAACTCAGCTTCGTTCCCAAAGCTGTTTGCAGACTCTTCCAGAACCGTGATGTGAATCTCGGATCTCTGTCTGAGACTATGGACTTAGGAATCCCATGTAGTCTCACAATCTCTGCAACATATTGCTTCGCCAACTTATCCAAAGTGTCTGTCTGACGAATGGGAAGAAAATGGGCTGATTTTGTAAGTCGATCAACGATAACCCAGATGGCATCATGCTGTCTCCGGGTCAACGGTAATCCGACCACAAAATCCATGGTAATCATCTCCCACTTCCACTCTGGCACTGACAAAGATCTCATTTTCCCAGCTGGAGCCTGATGCTCAGCTTTCACTTGCTGGCAAGTGATACACTTAGCCACATACTCGGCTACATCCTTCTTCATACGTGGCCACCAAAAATGACTCCTCAAATTCTGGTACATCTTGGTGCTTCCAGGGTGCATAGCATACGGCGTCATATGTCCTTCTTCTAGAATCTGACTACGCAGATCACCAACATTGGGTACACATAGACGCTTTCCCAGCATCAATGCACTATCCTCCGCTATGTGGAACTTATCTTCCTTTCCACTACGGACTGCTTCCTTCAGCTTGATCAGGTCGGGATCTCCATCTTGTAACTCCACAATCCAGCCTCTCAGGTTAGACTTGACTTCAATATGTGTCAACAAAGCTCCTGTCTCATCCACTGACAAATCAACTCCCATCTTCCTTAACTCGATGAGTGAGGACATCGAGTAGGTCGTGGAAGCATCTTCTGGTTGTCTCCGACTCAAAGCATCTGCTACAACATTAGCTTTTCCAGGATGATACTCAATAGTACAATCATAATCATTCAGTAACTCAACCCAACGTCTTTGTCGCAGGTTAAGCTCCTTCTGAGTCATGATGTACTTGAGACTCTTGTGATCTGTGAAAATCCGGCATCTCTCTCCAAACAGATAATGTCGCCAGATCTTCAAAGCAAGAATCACTGCGGCCATCTCCAAATCATGTGTCGGATAGTTCTTCTCGTGTGGCCTCAACTGTCTCGAAGCATAGGCTATCACTCGGCCTTCTTGCATCAGAACAGCTCCCAAACCAAGACCTGAAGCATCGCAGAACAACACGTACTCCACTCCTGGCTTAGGCACTGTCAAGACTGGTGCTGTTGTCAGCTTCTTCTTCAGTTCATCAAAACTCTTCTGACAGGCATCACTCCATACAAAGGCTTGGTCTTTCTTTAACAACTTGGTCATGGGACTAGCTATCAAAGAGAAACCCTCGATAAATCTTCGGTAATATCCTGCAAGGCCAAGAAAACTCCTGACTTCTGGTACCGTTTTAGGCGGCTCCCATTCCAAAACAGCTTTTACTTTAGCAGGATCAACCTTAATCCCATCCCCGGATACAACATGTCCAAGGAATGCAACTTCCTCAAGCCAGAACTCACACTTGCTAAACTTAGCATACAATTCCTTCTCTCGCAACCTCTGGAGCACGACTCTCAGGTGCTCTTCATGTTCTTCCCGGTTCTTGGAGTAAATCAGAATATCGTCGATGAAGACTACCACAAACTTATCCAAGAACTCGTTCAGGACCAAGTGCATCAAGCACATGAAAACTGCAGGTGCATTGGTCAAGCCAAAAGGAACCACTGTGAACTCAAAGTGACCATACCGAGTGCGGAAAGCTGTCTTCGGTATGTCCTTTTCTGCAATCTTGACCTGATGGTAACCAGATCGAAGATCAATCTTAGAGAATACAGTAGCTCCCTGTAACTGATCAAAAAGATCATCAATTCTGGGAAGCGGATACTTATTCTTCACTGTCACCTTATTCAGCTGTCGGTAGTCCACACACATGCGCAAACTGCCATCCTTCTTTTTCACAAAGAGGACTGGTGATCCCCAAGGTGAAGTACTAGGTCTGATGAAACCTTTCTCTAACAGCTCATCTAACTGTTTCTTCAACTCTTGGAGTTCTTTCGGTGCCATCCCGTATGGAGCCATCGATATGAGTGTGACTCCTGACATCAGGTCGATGGTATACTCAACCTCTCTGTCGGGTGGCAAACCTGGCAAATCATCTGGGAGAGCATCAAGAAACTCCTTCACTATAGATATATCCTCCGGGGTAGGATCCCGTGTCTACACTTGTGATGTAGTTCCACAAAACATCNAGTGTGACTCCTGACATCAGGTCGATGGTATACTCAACCTCTCTGTCGGGTGGCAAACCTGGCAAATCATCTGGGAGAGCATCAAGAAACTCCTTCACTATAGATATATCCTCCGGGGTAGGATCCCGTGTCTACACTTGTGATGTAGTTCCACAAAACATCTGAACTAAGTGGCTTCATTCCGAAATCCTGATTAGCAAAGATGCTACGCGTAGCAGCAACTCTCCTAATACCCGTTACCTAAACTTATCGTTCACCATCGAAAGTCAGCAGCACTTTCTTGGTCCGACAGTTCACCAGGGCATTATATCTCGACAACCAATCCATTCCTAGGATGATATCGAAACCTCCCATGTTCATCATGATTAACCGTGCAAGAAAAATCTCGCCATCATATAAAAGCGAAACGTCTCTGCACATGTGGGTTAATCTGACTACTATACCCGCAGGTAACCTAACTCTCATCGGACAAACTAAACTCTCACCCGTACAGTTATGTAGTATTGCAAAACTTTGCGCAATAAATGAATGCGTAGCACCAGGGTCTATCAAAGTATATGTAGTACTACAAAAGACTGTAAAAGTACCTGCTATAACCTCGGCATCTAGGTGACTTTCAGCATGCTGATTCTCTCCAACCGGATCCATTCGTCTTACCCTATATGAGAATGTATATGCATGCATATTATACTAACTCATGACAGACTATGCACAGATAATCACAGCAACACCCAAGGACCTACTGCCTGCTCCGCTACCAAACTGAAGCGCCCCGACCCGTATTTACCGTAACACAGTAAACACGTGCCGAAACTATTCATTATGATAGAACAGACAGTACAACATGCAAATATTATACAATAGCAACTATCAATACAGCTGTCACTCACACTCGGGGACCATTATTCAAACCAACACAGTGCTCTCAGCAGCAGCAGATAGTATCAGTAATATACATATCATAGGAAATCAGCAATACAGCAATATAAGCAATAGAATAGCAGCGGAAGAATTATGCACATGCATCGGTGGTATGGATCCGGAGTCAGGTGGAGAAGAAAGCAGCAGCCATCGATCGTCGTACCTGAACTACGGAAACAGCTTATCCTACGGGATGAAACCCCGCAGGCGAGGGGTGAGTCCGAAGTGCTCACCGACCAAGGATAAACAGTGATATGCAAGCAACCGTAATACTTAAAAGCAAACACAGATAAGCAACAATATATCAACAACTGAATCAAGGCCAAAAGAATGCTTAATTATTATTACCAATTTTATCTTCCGGGCCCCCGTCACTGGACAAGCTAGGGTCGTACCTGGTAATCAATTAATTCCGGATGCTAGGTCATAAACCAATCCTCATATCAGAACAACCGGATATTCGGCATATCCAAGCCACCGCGGATATTTGGCATATCCGAGCCACTGGGTATTCGGTATACCCCAACCTCAGGCGACGTCATGCCAACCAGATATTCGGCATATCTGAGCCACTGCGGATATTCGGCATATCCGAGCCACTGGGTATTCGGTATACCCCAACCTCAGGCGACGTCATGCCAACCAGATATTCGGCATATCTGAGCCACAGCGGATATTCGGCATATCCGAGCCACCGCGGATATTCGGCATATCCGAGCCACTGGGTATTCGGTATACCCTAACCACAGGCATGACGGGCCAGACAAACCAAAACCGACCATAGCATCCCAAAATTAACTTTCAAACCATCGGGTCGTACCACTACTTTCCACATGACAATTATATCAACATCTCAAATCAATTCCAATATCAAATTCCAATTCTCAAATTCCAATTTCTTTTTCCTCAATTTCCACAGTCAATAGTTCAACATCAATCTCAGCATAATATCCACAGAATCAAAATCACAGCTCAATGGCAACAATAATATCCACAACAGATAAGCAGTCAACAATCAACAATTCAGCAGTTCAATCGAACAACAAAGCACACAAAGTATTACAGGCAACATAACAAGGGTTATCCATCCTCACCTTAGCCGATATCAACTATGAAATTGTTCAGCAAGTTCCAAGTCCGGTTCCTCAGCAAATTGTTCGTTATCAACTCCTATATCAATCAATAATATGCACATATAAGATGGTATGCAAATGTTATACTAATACTGTATACCGTAAATTAAATATAAACTCGGTTCGGTTACTCTCCCGGATTAATTTCTCCATTATTATCATCATTCACCATTTATTTCAAGTGTCAAAAATACCCTTCTATACTTTTCCTATACCCGGGTACTATTCCGGTATTTTACTACCTTGATAATACCCTTTCCAAAATTATTCCCTAGGTATGTACTTTCCAAAATATTATTTCTACAAATTATTATTTTCCTCCACACCATATATTATTTTTCATAATCACTTTCTCAAAATATTCATTTTCCATATATTTTCCCCAACCTCATTTTTATTTTCTTCCATTTTATTTTCTTTTCTCCAGATTTATTTTCTTTTCCAGAATTTCTTTTCTCTTCTCTCTTTTTTTTTAATTAATTTTCGAACTGGGCCTATGGTGCTAGCCCACATCCAAAGCCCAGCAACCCAAATCCAAAGCCCAAACCTAAACACCTAACCCATCTACTCAGCCCAACAACCCAAGTTGCCCAAGGCCCAACCCACAACCAGGTCAACCCCAGGTCAACAGGCGTGACCCGGGTCCGTAACCCAGCCGCGGGCGGGTCGTATCCAGCACAACCGGGTCGAGACCTCACGGACGGCTGCACAGCTCACCTCGGGTCTCCTCGAGCGGCGATGGTCGTCAGTGCAGCGGCGACGGGTGGCGAGGCAACTGCGGGTGGAGGGCGACGGCGGCCGAGTGGTGACTGGGAGGGGCGGCGGCGTCCGCTTTGCGCGTTATGGCGGCGGCGGCGTAGCGTCGGGCTGCTGCAGGTGGACGCGGGAAGAGGCGCCGGCGAGAGGGGCAGGAAAAGAGAAGGGAGGAGAAGAAAGGGAAGGAGGAGGGAGAGGCGGTTGGTGGCGGCTCCGGTGTGGTGCCGTCGTGAAGGAAGAAGAAGAAGAAAAGAAGAGAAGGTGGGGGGGGGGTTGATGGTGTACGGCGTCGTTGGGTGTTTAGTGTTGTTTCTTTTTTTTTTTTTTCCTTTTTCTTTTCTTTCCTGCTTCAAACGATTTTGCTGGAATGGAGAGTTTTTTTTTTTTTTGAATTGCTGGAAACGAATTTGCAGGAAGGAAAAAATGAAGCTGGTGGTGAAGGTGATGAAGTGTACTAGGAAGGCAGAAGGAAAATAGACTTATAGGCAGCAAAATTATTAATAAGTCACAGGCTGAATAGGAATTGGCGGCTGAATAATTGAACTTCAATTATGCAGTTACTATGCTGCATGTGAAGTGTGGCCCACCTGGACTAGAAAATATCCGGTATACCCGCTTATCTTATTTCTGGTCCGACAATTCGAGAATAATCCCGGCTTTTCCGTAGATTCCCGGACCCGGAAAAATCCCAACTTGGTCCGTAAAATCCGCAGAAAAATCCCGAGCGTAGGACTATGCTCGGTCTCAGAAACCATACTCAATTTACCATAATTTAATTACCCAAGATTTAAAAATCAATGGTAAATTACTGTACATTAACTTAAACAGTCCCGGTAAAAATGAAATTTTTACCTGGGCTGTTACATAAAAGCATGGTACCGAAGTTATATTCGGATATACGTACGGTAAAATATTTTCGGTAAAAGACAATAATATCTGATAAGAACCGGGATGGGTTATTACGTAGTATTGGCATCATAGTATACCGATTATGTGCATTTATGTGTGTGTATGTTGTTTTGCTGTATAGGTTTGGATATCGGGCAGTTTCCCGAGGAGCCGGCGTCGGACCGGTCATAGTTTCCGGAGTTGAGTAATTGGCCAAGGTGAGGATGGATTTCCTTCAATATGTGCCTATATTACTCGGTTATCATGTTTTGATGATTGTGCATTGTTGATTGTTGCTTTTGAGGTGTTTTGGTTCGGGATGTTTATCCCGGTGTCTTGTTTGGTATTTTTGGGATGTTTATCCCCGTGTCGATTTTCTGTGTCTTTTGGAATAAGTATAATGGAATAATTAATGAATTGTGACAAGGATGTCGATCCTTGGTATTTTGGATGGGATGTCTATCCCGGTACTTTGGTTAGGGATGTCGATCCCTATGATTTGGTTTTGATGACGATAGTATAATTGTCACGTGGTAAGTAGTGGTACGACTCGATGGTTTAAGACTGTTTCGTGGTGGCCTTGACCTGGGTTACTCTGATAAGCATGTCTATGCTTGGGATGTCTATCCCATGATTATATTTTTGGGATGTCTATCCCTGGGTTCGTATTTTTGGGATGTCGATCCCTGGGTTCTCTGGATTTGGTCTGGCACCCGGAATGTGTTGATATCCAGGTTTGACCTCTAGCTTATCCGTGACGGGGCCCGGAAAGATAAAATTGGATAATTGGATTTTATTTGAGTCTTTTCGGTCTTGGACCGACTTTGGGTCGGGTCTTTTGGTTTGACTGTTGTGCTTGCCTTGAGTAATTTTAGTGTGCATATTGATTGTCTTTCCTTCGTCGGTGAGCACTTCGGACTCACCCCTCACCTGCGGGCTTTCATCTCGTAGGATGAGTTATTTTTGGTACAGGAGTGGGTGCATTCCAGACAGGCTGCGACGTTATCCCTTGGACAGGGCTCGGATCCATAGTTTGCATCAGTGTCGCATACAGTGTTTATGTGAGTTAATAAGTCTTCCGCTGTGCATGGTTTTATTATTATTGGGCCATTGGGCCGGTTTTGTCATTGTTATTGTTTTTATTATGGGCTATTGAGCCCGGTTATCTGTTGTATACACTGTATGCTTGGTCTTATTTTGGTTGGGTCGTCGCAGTTCCGGCACGTGTTTACTGTGTACGGTAAATACGGGTCGGGGCGCTTCACGTGTTTACTGTGTACGGTAAATACGGGTCGGGGCGTTTCATTTCTTTTCAAAATTAATTATTATTAGTTAGTTTTTAAAGAATTTATTTTTTGGATCTATATTACTTTTTCTATTTTAGTTTTTTATAATAATATTTTTTATTCATTTACTAATTTATGTTTTAAAAATTATTCTCTTATATTTTTTATTTTTTTGGGTTAGTATTAATTAGTTTTTTTAACTTTTTCTTTGGTTGTTTAATATTTTTTTTATTTTAGGGGCCAATAATTCATGTTTAAGTTTAAAAAATTAGTTATTATTTATATTATTATTAAATAGTTTATTTTATTATATTTTTCTGATTTATATTCTAATTTATATTTTAATAATTTTTTATTTATTTTCCATATCTATATGAAAAATAAAAAATTTTGATAAAAATGTATAATTTTGAATCAAATTATGTACAAATTTTTTTAATATTACATATTAAATGCCTAGAAATAGTAGTTAAAATGTTAAATTTTTTTAAAAAAATTAATTAAAAAACAAGCCCGTGGAACCCACGGGAAGTGAGCTAGTTTAGGTTAAATATGAAAAGAGTACAACATGTACACGGAGAAAGAAATGGATTTTGGACGGTTGCAGATAGGGGAGAGCAAAAATACTATACCGACCGAACCATACTCATACCGACCGAGTCGGTATGAGTTGCGGTTCGAAAAGATGGCCCAAAACCACCCATTAGCACGGTACATACCATACATGCTTTGAGATGGTATGATCTCGGTTTCATTAAAATCGGTTCGGTCGTAAACCGACAACAAAGTGAACTGATGGCTTAATCCAAACCTACCAGTTGCCTAGTATAAATGAAAGCCCAAAACTTAATTTTAATCCCTTCTCTCTCACAACGATCTCTCTCTCTCTCTTTTTCACAATTATCTCACTCAAATGAAAATTCTTCAGTGGAAGGAAAACTCTAAAATTGTCCCTCTCAATTTGAACTCTTCAACAACTCACAGGTTATTTTGCTTGTTCCTCCTCTTCCTCTTCTCTTTCCGAAACTACTTCTACTTCTTTTTAATTCTTTAACCTAAATGTCATAATTGAGTCTCAATTTTGCTTCAAGATCCTCAGATCTCCAGTTTTTTCACTTAAAAAACAAGATTTATCAACTTCTGCCTTTGGTGTCTTTTCAGTTTTTGATTTGCGCTGAACGAAGTAACTAAAAAAAGACCCAATCTAACACTTCTAACACTTTCACTTGATTGGCTTACTGTTTGAATACATTAGGAAAGGGATTCTCATCCGGCTGTCAAAAGAGAATATGATTTCAATATATAGTAGTACCATTTATATTTGGGGCTTATTCTTTTTGAAATTTGAGACTTTATATTTTTATATGTATTGCAGTAGGTGTAAATGCACTGACTGACTCAACTGTGTTCGATCTGAATTTTGTTTCTGCCGTAAACAAACAAAACATGTAAAGAATGTGCAGTAAATTGTATTTTTCCCCAAGTTTTTGTGCACTGTGAAATTCGGTATCGGTACAGCCTATTTCGAACCGAACCAACATCTGTTTCAATCGACACGGCACCAATCGGTATATGAGAACCTCGGTACAAGTACGACTCGGAACGAAAATTTGCTACCGATGTGAAAGTCGGCACGGTATATAGCGTGTCGACTATTTGCTCTTCCTAGTTGCAGGCGCGTCTATCAAAACCAATATCCAAAAATAAATACCCAAATTGCTGAAAATAGTTTTTTTTATCTACTTTTTGTGAACTGCTCCTAAGAACATTAATGGAGGAAACAGTTCCAAACAAGTTTGCTAAAAGGATCAAAAGACCCAGCCATCTTAACAGGCACGAACTCTTATGTTCAAAAAAAAAAAAAAAAAAAAAACTCTGTAGGCCCAACCTACTAAGCGGCCCAATCTAAGCAAATCTAAATGGACTCAAGTACAGTACCAGAAATCAATCAAAACCGTAGGCCCAAGGGGAAGGGTATCCCTGTCATTTACAGCAATAAAACGGAGCAGCTGTATTTTACAAATTGAAGGTTTTATCTTCGCCACAGAATAAAAAAAGCAAAAGACAAAAACAAACCCAACCACCTCAAAAGGTTTGGCTGCCTTACTCCCCCAGTTAGTCAAAATTACTAATTCACTCTCGCCTCTCGCGCTCCTCTTCACTATCCATCCATCTATTCATAACCAAAACCCTAATTCCCGCAAAATCCCTTCCTCTCTCCACCACACTCTCCTGACTCTCTCTCTCTCTCTCTACCTCTCGCTCGCTCTCTTAATGTGAGTACTCACTTCAACTCTTCTTCTTTTTCTAATCGTGTTTTCTCGGTTTTGTTCGTCGTGGTTGTTTTTGTTTTTTCTCGGAGTTGAATTAGTTGTTTTTTGTAATGTAATTAGAGGTTATATGCTCTTCCTGTTGGGTTGTGCTGCATTCTTGTTTGTTTTTGTTGATTTTAGCTTCTGTTTTGTGAGGATAGAAAAAGAAGAAGAAGCTAGGGTTCCCTTTGCTTGGTAGTACCTTATTTTTTGGTTCAAAGGCTGGGGGGCCTGCGATTTGAAGTCCTATCAGTTTAGCTATGGCTCGTAAGTGTTGCTTGTTAGCATGCTAAAGATCTTGGTGCTTTTAGTTTGGGAACTAGTTTCTTCTTCTTCTTCTTTTTTTTTTTTTAACTATACTGATAAAGAGTCATGGATGGAAGTCTATTGAAGCTTAACGGGATAAGATATTGAGGCTCAAAAATTAGGCGCTAGCTCATACTTTGACGGGCGCTAGTGCTCCCATCTGGGATGAGAGGATGCGTGTAACTTGTCTCTTTTGTCTCGTTTTGGGGCGGGGAGGGGGTCAAGGTTGGGTAACGTACTTTCTGGTAATTCAGAAACACATTGAGTGAAAGGGAAATAAATTTGTTGCTTCTACCATGTTGTGTTGTTTAATATTATTTGTTGCGGAAAGTATGATTGAAACTATTTTGTGCTTTGTATTTTTGGGTCAGTGTAATAGTTATGGCTGGAGTCGAGCAGAACATCGGTGAGCATGATGTGGATCACTCTGCAGCTCACACTGTGGAGCTAGGCACTGATCATAGTGTGGAACTTGGTGTAGATGCCGGGGTTGATCTTGGTGAAGATCACGGCTCGAACCATGCTGTAGAACATGGCTTGAACCATGCTGCAGAACACAGCTTGGACCATGAAGTAGATCATGGGTTGGATCATGATGTAAACCATCCTCTGGAAAATGCAATAGATCATGGATTGGACGATGCAGTAGATCACGGGTTGGATCATGCCACAGATAACATTTTGGGAGTGAATCATGAGGAGGATCCTGGTATGGAGCATCATGTTGATCAGATCACGGAGCATAACCTAGAACATGCCACAGAGGAAGTTCCGGAGGGCTATGAGACTCATAAACAAGAAAATAGTGAAGACACAGTTGCGGTGGGTGGCGAGAAGAGGTGGCCTGGATGGCCTGGGGAGAGTGTCTTTCGTATGTTGGTTCCTGCTCAAAAAGTTGGTAGTATAATTGGACGCAGAGGGGAATTTATTAAGAAAATAGTTGAGGAGACACGAGCTCGCATTAAGATACTTGATGGTCCTCCTGGGACAACAGAAAGAGCTGTAAGTGGTTTTTTTTGGATATCCTGATTTATTTGTTAGTTAATCAATGAAATGAATAAACATGCTGATTGAGGAAACCTCTTAGTGTGAAGTGGTGTTTGATGGTCAGATGGTTACCTTAAGTGACGTTTGTGTTATATATCAATCACTTGCTTCTTCTTGTTGACGTTCTTTTTCTTTACACACTTATTTTCTTGTTGGGTAAGCTTTAGAACTTTCCAAAAGTTAGAAAATGTCCTCCACGGGGTTAAACAGTTTGATAGTAATTTTAAGATTGCTGGTTTATTTCGCTGATTTTTATTTTAAAACATGGGTTGTTTGCCTTATGTTGGTGGTATAGTTTGTAAGCTTGAAACTCTCTGTTGGCTAAATTTGTTTTTACCATTGTAGTTTAGTAATGTAGTTGAACAGGTAATGTTAACATCTATGTGAATAAGAGCTACAGTATAGCAAATGAAAATTCACCACAAATATTACAATCATATCATTCTAAAAAAGTTGCAGTTAAAATGAAGAAATAAGTTGCTGTGCAGTAAAGAATAAAAAATGTAAGTGGTCAGGAACACAGCCACTTGGAAGTTGCAAGAACGCTTCTATGTAATCACTATTTAGAGTAGCTCTAATTATGCTGCGAAGATATGAATGTTAACTTCAGATGTTAGGTTTGTCAACACTCAACACTGGCCAAAATGCTGTATTGGATAGTATTTGGAGCTGGACGATGTTGAATGAGTTTTTTAGTGTCTGACACAGTATTATGATGGCATCAGCTATTTATGAAAATTTTGCTTCCTCAAGGAAATGTCTGTATATCATATCCTTGTGTGAGTATTGGTGCTCTCAGTTAAAGTAAAAAGTTGGAATAGGTCACTTGTGTGCTACATACGTGGGTGTGCCTTTTTTGATGATTTTAATGGAGCTTCTTTCAGCACACATGATTGTTACGCAATGCTGTTTCCAAAGAGAACATCTTATCTGGGGAGAGGAAAGCCAACTCGTTAGACTTTGAGTCATACTTCATTGAATGAGAAGAATACTCTTTTCAATCTACAAAGATATGTTCTAGAGATAAAATAAGAAAGGTTAAATGTCCAACAAGCCCTTATTCCAACAGAACTTGAAAGTATAGGAAGGGAAACAAAGCCTTTCGTAAAGAATCCAGAGAATGTGACAGAGTTGCTTTTATTGCAATAACAAAGATGTCTGTGCAGGTTCTTCCCGCAAATTTTTATATCCACGAATCAATCATCTTAGGGCCCCAAATCTGAAGAACCAAAGATCCAGATTGGTGGGATCAACGCTGAGAATTACAAGGTGCTGAAATGTTGATCTGAATAAACAGACACCTTGTACGGACAACTGTTCCATGAAGCTCTGCGTTCTTTCTGGTAACTTCAGAACCTGCACGATTGATTTGTTGCCGCTGATTGTAGAGACCATAAAGAAATCTGTAATATGCAGAAGTGAAGGATCCCGAAGATTCTAGATATTGCCAAATTGCTATTGAAATACATCATAATGAGCTTGGCAACTAGGAATTACTGAAAAAGCAAAAGTGAAATAAAGATATCTAATGACCAACATACAACAGTCTGAAACTGGTTGATTAACATAAAACTTGATCTTTTTCCTTGTAAAAGATTCCTAATAATAAAATATCTCAAATCCTTAAATTAAGTTCCAAGATTTAAGTTGAGGGGCAATAGGCTGTTGTGTCTTTTGTATTGTGAATTTGCAGTTAAAGCTACATTTATCTGATTGGTGGAGATGACATGAGCAGACTATCAGCAAGTTAATGCTTATCAGGAATGTTGACTATAAAAGATTGTGACTGCTCTGTTCTTATTCTGTCCTTCGACTATGGATATAATTATTTTCCGCAGCTGCCTGCTTATACCTGAATTTCTATTGCACAGGTGATGGTATCTGCAAAAGAAGAACCTGATTCTGCGCTTCCTCCTGCCATGGATGGCTTATTGAGGGTTCACAAGCGCATTATTGATGGTTTTGAGGGTGATTTTTCTCATGCTCCCCCAAGTGGTGGAGCTAAGATTTCAACAAGGTTGCTGGTACCAGCCTCACAGGCTGGTAGTTTGATAGGAAAGCAAGGAGGAACTGTTAAATCAATTCAAGAAGCATCTTCATGCATTGTCAGAGTTCTGGGAACAGGTCCCTAATCAAACTCTACTTGTTATAGTGCTTTCCCATCTGTGTTAGGATCATGTCGTTATGATTTGTGTTCTCGTATACATTTTGTTACCATCTGATTGATACTAAAAAATCCATTCTTTAAGAATTTTATGATTGTTTCTGGTACAGTGGCCAGTGATGTATGGAATTTATCTAATAACTGGAGCATAACCTAGTATGATACTTAAGTAACAAAAATTTATCTAATAAATGGAGCATAGCTTATGTTCATTATTGGGTAACATGGGTCAACGATTAAGTGGCGTGATTATAACTGCACTGCAGGTGATGTGCTTCATTTGTTTTCATTTTTGTGGTTGACACTTTCTGTTATTTCTGTGCTACTTTTGACCTTGCACTACAATCTTTTTGTTCTCTTCCTCCATCTATCACCACATCATCTTGCCATCTCCTATCCTAGTGTTTCTTGATAGTTTTGCCGGATAGATTTTGTGATGGCATATGGATTATTTTGTGAACATCAAATTCATTTTTTTATCTCTTGAGATTGTATTTATATTCTAAAAAATTGAGCATAGCTAATATTGAGAAGAATAACGTCATTTCTATGGTGGCTGTTTTGGATGTCCTATGCCGGATCAAGAGTTTCTGCTGCTCAATACTGCAAGACCTATTGCCAAAACTTTATCTCGTCTTACTCTATTTGTCGAAACAATTTGCTGCAGAAGACCTACCAGTGTTTGCTCTTCAAGATGATCGGATTGTTGAAGTGTTTGGGGAACCAGCTGGCGTGCACAAAGCGGTGGAGTTAATTGCATCGCATCTCAGAAAGTTTTTGGTTGACCGTGGTGTAATCCCAATGTTTGAAATGCCCGTAAGCTGCTTTAACTGATTCTTTTGCTATATTCTGGTTTATATGATGAGATGAAATACTGAGTTTCATAAGTTTATTCCAGAGGCAGATGGTAAATCCTCAGATGGAGCACATGCCTCCACATCAACCATGGGGTCCATCTCAAGGTCTTCCTGCTGGGGGAGCTCCTGGTTATGGACACGGACACAATCCTCCTCAATACATGCCACCTGCGCGTCAAATTGACAATTACTATCCTCCTGCTGACTTGCCTCCTCCTTTGGAAAAACAACCTCACCAAGGGATATCTGCCTATGGAAGAGAAAACCCTATGAGTGCCCATGCATCATCAAACGCCCAAGCAGCACCATCAATGATTACTCAGGTTATTTTTTTATCCTTCCCCTATTTTGGAAAACACTTGTAGCTATTATGGGACTTGGAGGAGTAGGATGTAGCAACCTATGCTTGATCATAAGGTTCAACCCATTCTGGATAGTGAAGCGGGACTTTAGAACAAACAGCTTGAGCATTTGGTGCTGCTTGTTGTCAACACAGTAAATATGTGACCATGAATTGTTGGTGAAGTCTCTTTATGCTGTGTTACCTGAAATTTTTCCTTTATTAGCAGTTCAGGAAGCCCTAGTATTAAAAAAAGTATGATTGTAACCGTGTCTGCTTTAGCAAACCCAAGGGTTTGTTATGATCATGTAGTCGCTGTTTAGACCAGGACTGTGGATTTTGTGCCCACGCATGTCTTTTCTGCAAATTATTCCTTTTCCGTTTTTTTCATTTTGGCTTTAAGGGTTCTTTTCTGCTTTTGAATTTATGTAACCTTTATGAAGTCAGAATTTTTTTCGACCCCCCTTGGCAGTTTTCAGTATGTTTCATGGCTCTTGCAGGTTACTCAGCGAATGCAAATCCAATTATTATATGCTGATGCTGTCATTGGGTCAGCTGGTACAAACATAAGTTACATTAGGCGTGCAAGTGGGGCAACAGTTACTATACAAGAAACCAGAGGTGTTCCTGGGGAAATGACTGTTGAGATCAGTGGAACCGCTTCTCAAGTCCAAGCAGCTCAGCAGTTGATTCATGTAACAATCCATATTCTTGCTCTTCAACCCAAATTTATTTCACTCTTGTTCGAAATTTGAGCTGGAGGAATATGTTGATATTCTTTTGCCAGCGATGACTATTTTTCTTTGTGATTCAGTCACTGAAATTCAGTATTTGGGCAACTTGTTAGTTTTGAGCAGTTGTCTCATGTATATGCACGCGGTTTTGATGTTGGGGTCTTATGGAATCTTTCTCTTGCAGAATTTCATGGCCGAAGCTGCTGGAACTGGGCAGGGACAGACATATGGTGGTTCCACAGACCAAGGGTACAATCCTTATGCTTCGCAGGGGTCGGTATATGCATCTCCCCCATCCAATCCTGGCCATGCTGGAGGCTATGGATCAAACTACGGTGGGTATTAAAGTATTAATGCTGCTGTTTGTTTTTGTGTCAACGGTGGAGGCTATCCTGTTATTGCACATTTAACGTGGTAAAAATGACAAGAGAATCGGATGAAGATGGCTGTATTACTGTGTCTCAGATTCTGTTAGGCTTTTAGTTGAGGTTATGCCTATTAGGGTGTACGAGTTCTGTGTATTAGGCTCATCAACAGTGCGGTTACAGTTAGTGGGGTTGCAATTGCCAAATGGATGTGAGCTTTCTGACTTTCTCATATGGTCTTTTCTCTTGATTTAATTTGTTACCTTTTGGCAATTTTTTCGTTATCATCAAATTCCCTGAATGTTAACTATTCGTGTTATATGCTTTTCTGTGGTTGTAGCCTTGTAGATTGACGTGCATAATAATGGTGGTGGGTGGGACTGAGAGTGTCCAATTTTATATTTCTATTTTGCTAATTAGCCAAGACGCTTTCCAGCGATACGGCCAGCTATAGGTTGGGAGGGGCTAAAGTGGTTTGAGGGATGAGGGTAAAAGAAAAGGATGATTCACAAGTTACTGCCCTATTTATGGCGATCATTGAATATGAGTCTGCATTAATTAATCAGATGCCTTAATTATCGTTGATAAGAGTAATAAATTGTCCCCAAGATCCCTTGTCAAACTTGAGTACCAGTTATGATTGCAAAAATTTGATGGTGTGGCATTTGGTCTACATGCCAGAATACTAGGAACAAACTAAAAAAAGGGCGAGAGGAAGTACAAAAGTTACAAATAAGTCGCTTCAGAACCAGTTTAGTTGGGCCTAAATGCTTTTTTGGTCACTGAACTCGCTTCTCAATTTGATTTTGGTCACTTTTGTTGGATTTTGGTCACTGTTGAATTTGAATTTGCACAATGTTTGTCACGTCGGCTTGGATGGGGCTCGATTTTTCGCTTGTCAAAGATTAATTGGATGGGGGAATGCCTGGGTCCCACATGCCCGTGACCAGCACATTAAACCCGGTTCCTCGCTAAACATGACCCGGATCCTCACGAAATGGATCGGCCCCTAACCCCAGGTACAGTGGGCAACCAAACACCCCCAAAGCCACCGACACAATAAAAACCGTGGAAATTAGACAAACACAACACTGCACCCCACCGACAGTTTAACCCCAAATCCTCTAACCCTAGGAAAACCCAGGCGTTCATTGTCGCGACGAATTAGGGAAGAAAAACCCTAATTTGTTCATCCTCGTGCTCGTTCCCGCTGACCCTGAACCTCGATTCCTCCAGGTGTGAAGTGTAATGTGGAATTAGGGAAGAGAAACTGTAATTCGTTCATCCTCTTACCCGTTGGTGCGAACCCTAAAACTCAAATCACCGAATTGTTCACTGCCGCGACGAATTGGGGGTGGGGCACCCAGAAGAATTCACTGTTTGCCATCTCGATTTCCTGGTGTGGGGTGGGAAATGTAGCCTGAATCTCCTTTGTTGTCTCCAGCTCTTCGTCGACGGGACAGTGGGTTGTTTTTGCTCGGCTTCCTTCGTAAAAGCTTCTACCCTCTCACATTGAGCCTGGCTATAGTTGTCTAATTGTGGTGTGGTGGTTGCATCTGCCAGGTAGGTTTTGTAATGGTTCTGACTGTCTGCCTTTTTTAAAGGCGTGGGGTTCAAACGATTGACCGTAACATTGTCTTTAATGTGGACAGGTGGTCCAGCTTGGACACAGTCACAGATAGCGAAGAATAGTGAAGATTCTGAGGTAGGTTGTTGCTGGCCTTTATGTATGAGCAATTTTTTTTTTTACAGAAATGCATAGTTTTTAATTGCTTGGACAAAGTGTAGATATTTAAATGTATAAATGTAAAGGTTGTATATTTTTAATATATTCACAATATTCCATTCATTTTTATAAAGTTAGTTTCTTTCCATGGTCATTGTCTCCTGGCAGGGAGGCAATATGGCAGAGAATTTCGATTACTGTGTGTTGAAGTACTATATTGGCGGGGAGTTGATTTTCGAATCGGGCCCTTCTGGAGAGTGGAGGTATGAAGGGGGCAGGTCCACGTACTGTTTTTGCCGTTTCCTCTATGCATTCTGCGTCTTCTCTATGCATTCTACCCATTGCTAATGCTTAAATTGTTTTGACAATGCAGCCTGGGATATCAACTAATTCACTGCCTACTGTGGCCACTAGAAGGACACAGGCGCTACTGCGTGGTGCAGCTGAAGTTGCGGTAGAGGCTGCACAGGCAAAGAGAAAGCGTTAATATGTTATGTGCACTTCGTTGAAAGTAGCAATTTGTATCCCATTTCGAATGCTTCAACTACAACAGACAACCGTTTTGTACCTGACATTTGGATATTTATGTTATGTACCTCCTAATGAGTTATATTAGGATATTGTATGGATGGTATTTAAAGGGGAGATCTTGTATCCCATTTTGTATGCTTCAACTACAACTCTTGGTTATTTTGAGATTGACATTTGGATATCTATGTTACGTACCTCCTTATGACTTACATCTGCATATTAATGCTCTGTACCTCCTTATGATTGATAGATAGAGTATTTGCAGGGGATATTATATTCCACAAATCCGCCACCGCCTAAATGAGCAACCGCATAAGCGCAACATTGCACAAATTGCACATACACACAACGCCAATGTCTGTTTCATTTTTTAATTGGCCATCACATACTTTTAACAACATTCACAATAGCCACAAGAACGATACATTGATTGGCGATATCGTACGCCAAAACTAACAACAAACCTTTTGCCTGCTTCACATTGATCATCCCACTAAATTTTCCCCAATTAATACACCACAATCACAATAACAATTAAGAACAAAACTAACATAGTGCACACGCCAATGCAGAAGCCACAAATACTAAATTTTCCCTAATTAATACACTACAATCACAATAACAATTAAGAACAAAACTAACATAGTCCACACGCCAATGCAGAAGCCACAAATATAGTTATCATGCTTCGCTTTTGACAATGTCTTCATGCCTCCTGCCACCAAAACCAGTAGAATCCTCATGCATAGTGTCCATCATCAAACAAAGCTCATCTCTCTGCCTCTCCATGTCATCAAGCTTCTGCATTAACTTGTCATTCTCCTCTTTCAATTTCAAATTCTCTGCATATAACGCCCTCTCATTGTCTCTTAAACAAATTATTACCTCCCTTGCTCTGCCCACGATTGCTTCATCAACCCAGTTGTAAAATCTGCACCTGTTGCATTTGTGAAAACGCATACCCGGATGCAGGTCAGTCCACGAATTCCACCTGGGTCTAAACCGACCACAATGGCAATGCACGGGAAGCCCCTCATAGTTCCAATCCGGCTTCTGCACCCCGCACGCAGTCATCTGCGACTGCTTTCTTCTCCCCTGATCGTCAGCATTTTTTTACGATGAGCTGCACGACCCTTGTGACGCCATCAGTCAACCCAGAGACGCGTGAAGGAGGACGAACGACAGAGAGGAGTAGAAGACGAGAGGAGAGGGTGTTTTCAGGGATTAGGGAAGAAGAGAGCAAAGCGAGTGGGGGGGAGGATTGACTAAATTAGGGTTATGGGCTACAGAAAACGGGGCTCTCCAATTTTAAATGTGCCTGAGCGGGGGTGTTTGGGTGTATGAGGGCTATTTGTCTTAGGTCGGACCCGTTCCGGATGCGGGCAGGTCAAGATTCACGCAGATCCGGGTTTGCTGGCCGGGTCACGAACCTGTGGGACCCAACGCCAAGCTGTGACCAATTAGCGACCGACATGTGTAAGTTCGAGTCCCATCCAAGCCGATGTGACATACAATGTGCAAATTCAAATTTATCAATGACCAAAATCCAACAATTTCTCAGGAAGTGACCAAAATAAAAAAAACATGTCGAGTTCAGTGACCAAATTTCCATTTTACCCGTTTAGTCGCAAAGTGTTGTGTGAACGGAGAAGACCAGTGTTGATTTGAGAACTGGGCTGGACGCGGCTCGAACTGAATTTTAGATATGGCCTAATGAGGTTTTTGGTTTTGGAACTATTAACATCGGGAGGGGCTTATGTGGTGATTTATACTTTAACATCTCTTATGTGATGGTTTATAATTTAACATCAGAGCTGGGTGGGAGACGTTTTGGATATGTGTATCAAGTAGCTAGTTGGTTAGGTTATTCTAAACCTCGATTACTTAGGGCTTGACAACTTATGATGTGCTCGATATGGTAAACAGTGAGATAGTTTTTCATATTTTATTTTGCCACAGTGGTAACTTATGCTATAGTAATTGCCATTAAAAAAGGATAACTTGCAAAGATCAACAAATTATCTAGAAAAATGTACTGGAATAATTTTTATTAAAATCATGATTAGAGTAGGACAAAGAAGGGATATACATCTAATTATGACCCTAATTTATTCAAACTTTCTATAATTAATTAATTAATTCCCCTCCAGCAAACAGTAATCTACCATCTTCAAAACGATTTGCTTCCACTACCCAATAAAGTAGATGAAAGTAGCAATTTTAATTCATGGCTTTACCTTTGGCGGCAGTTCATCAGTATCGCATCCTCTCTTCAGAACCCTTCAATTTTGAGAACTTACACCGAAAATGAAACAACAAATTAAAAGTGTACTAATTTTCTGCCTCATTAACATTCACTACGTTGCGATGAACAACTCCACACACAGATTCAATGCGAATCAACCCGTTTAATAATTAGTGGAGGTTGCGGTGCTGGAGAGACTTCATTCTAAATCTCACCAGCCCATGCACTAGAATACATGGCTTTTGAGCCTAAAAAACTCATAATCCCATAAATATATGCAGAAGAGAAACAATTAATTAAGAAGAAGAACTAATGTGTGGTACCGGCTCCCAAAAATTAATCATCATGGGGAGACCAACAAATTAGGGAAGTTGAGCTTAGCTTTAGACCCACGAAGCTTAAAAGCAGCTTTATCATATGCTAATGCTGCTTCCTCAGGGGTATTATAGGTCCCCAGCCAAACCCTACCGGCTCCTCTCTTCTTCTTGGGATCCCTAATCTCCGCCGCGTACTTCCCCCACGGCCTTCTTCTCACACCCTTGTACTGCAACCTTTTCTCCTCCGCACGGGCTTCTTTACGTGTCCCGGCCAGCTCCACCGGAGCGAGGGTTGCTCCTCCTGCAGCCTCCGGAACCCACCCGAAGTTAGCTGCATCACATAGAGCGGTGTACACAATCATGTCATCCGAGTCGTTTGGTTTCAGAGGCAAATCACCCCAGCTCTCGTTCAAGAAGACAGAGCTGCAGGTATAAGCTGGTGCACTAGTAGTACTGCTGCTAATATTCATGGCAGCAGCGCCTTGGCTACTGTGATCATCTTCTTGGTCCAAGAACATTTTCATATATGTATCTCTTGAAATGTTCTCTTTCTCCTATTATGTTAATTAGTTTGAAGGGTGGTTTAATCTGTGACATACGAGACTACTTAGGTGTGTATGATATATCTTAATTTGGGGAGTAGAATGCATTAAAAAATTTGCAGGGGTCCCTTCCCAGGTGACATTTTGCTATTAGGGTTTCTTTGAATCTTCGTTTCCTTGAATGAGGACAGCAACTTTATGTGTTGAAAAGAAAAACATGGAAAATCTGCGGGGAATATTTTGGTAATTATAAAGTCCATTGTTGTTTACCAAAATTGACGTTGATTAAATTAATTGAACCCGATTTAGTACCAGATGCTTTTCAGTTCTCACTTCTAATTACTTCTTATTTTATATCATATGCATGTGCACCCCATGTTTCGTTTTCTTTATAATCCTCCAATCCCATGTGAGACGTATTTAATGACGTGGGTGACCAGGCCCACCGGGCTGGCCGTGCCCCCTTAACATTTTTATTTCTTTTTATCTAAGTCCTTATTACAATACAAATTTAGCTTTCTTTGATTTTATTTTTTTATATAAGTTCTTATCACTAAACAAAACAATCTTCAATATTTAATAATTTTTTTATTAGATTATTTATTTTATACAAATTTAGTATACATATTTTAAAATCTCTTAAATATTTGATGATGTATTATTTTTTTTGATGAAGACGATATGAACCTTAATTGAATCAAGATAAAAAGAGAAAAAGTGATCAAGATCGTAGTCATCAGCGAGATGAATACAATCTTGTTACAAGGGAAGCAAACTTAAGACTATACAACAACTTTACAGAGGCGATCAAACACGGTGAAATTTAATAGAGGGGCCACGTCAAGATTTAACACTCTCTGAGCAAATGATCACAGCAGCCAGATCAAAGGGAAAAGTAGGGGTAAAAGCCTTGATCCAGAGCAAAGATTTTAACATGATAATCTCAAAAGACTTACCCCAGTCCGGTTCTGCTTGCTCAAAAATTGCCTTGTTTCTTGTTAACCAAATATTCCAGATTGTGGTATAGAAAATTACCATCCATGCTGCGCAACCTTGATATGGAACAGCCAATCCAGGCCATTGATAAAAAACCTCTTCAAGCGAACCTGGCATACACCATTATACTCCCCACCACTTGCACAGTTTACACCAAAGGTTCCAAACAGGATTGCATTGCAAGAAAATATGGTCCCTATGCTCCACAACCTCTGCACAAAAAGGACATAATGCTTCCTCAATGTCAATAATGGCAACTCTATATAGCGACGATCGAACAACAATTCCGTGGTGTAGAGCCAACCATAGGAAACATTCGATCTTGAAGGGTGCACAGCCAAGCCAGACCCACGGCTTCTTGACCACCGAAGAAAGACCCTTGAAAAAGAACTCGTACCCCGACTTGACAGAATACACACCCTTGGAGCATTCTTGCCATATCCACATGTCCCCTTTGTCCGCTCTGAGCTGAACTGAACCAATACATTCATTAAATTGCTCCATCTCTTCTTCCTCCCAGCTATACAAAAGGCGCCTCCATAACAGATTCCACCTCCAAGACCCATCAACTAAGAGCACAACTTCTTTCAACAAATCATACTTGTTTCTGGAAATTGAAAATAAATGAAGGAATAAATCCTTTAAGGCACCCCTATCATTCCACTTATTAGTCCAAAGCCGACACATCGCCCCATCCCCCACATCTAACTTCACTTTACTAACCAAACTTTCCCTATTGAAATTGCACTCAGACCCCGATTTGATAATACTCCTCCACAAGCTCGAAATTGAATTCTGCTTGAACTCCGGCCACGAGGAGCCAGATTGACATAGATAATTAAATCTTATCATCTTACTCCAAATTGGCTCTACCGATTGAGAAGGGTCAAGAGACACAAACTTCCACATCCATTTGAAGAGCAAGCATCTATTTTTGACAAGAATGTTCTCGAAACCCAAACCACCACGGTCTTTTGGTTTGGCTAATTTATCCCAAGCAATTAAACTCATTTTCTTCTTCGCATTGGTCCCACCCCAGAAGAACTGCCTCTGAATGCTAACAATCTTCTTTGCCACCCCCACAGGAATCTTAAACAGTGACATGTAGTAGGTTGGCAAACTACTAAGAACCGCCTTAATTAAAGTCACTCTACCACCAAGTGATAGTAACTTTCCTTTCCAACTTGCTAAACGATTCTTAATGCGGTTCAAAATAGGCTCCCATGCTGACTTTCTTCTCATATTTCTTCCCAGCGGAACTCCCAAATAGGTGATCGGTAAGAATTCAGATTTACTCAAGAGTGTGCCGGCCAACTCATTTGTCCTCTGTTCTGAAATGTTTATACCCACGACACTGCTTTTGTGGAAGTTTATGCTTAATCTAGACAAATTTTCAAAGCATCTCAAAACTCTCTTCAGATTAAGCAAAGAAGATAAATCATCCGGAGAGAAAAAAAGAGTGTCATCTGCAAAGTGTAATAGAGAAGGAATCCCACTGCCGAAGTTGATCTCTTTAACTAGACCCTTGATTACGGCCTGGTTAAATAATACCGCCAAACCTTCAGCCGCCACATTGAACAGAAATGGTGACAAAGGGTCACCTTATTTCAACCCCCTATAGGTAACAAATTCCTCCATTGGACATCCATTGACTAACACACTCATCTTGGCATGATAAATGCAGCCCCAAACCCAATTTCTCCACTTATTTCCAAATCCCATTGCATCTAAGATTTCCAAGAGAAAATCCCATGACACAGAGTCATAAGCTTTTCTAAAATCAATCTTCCACAATACAGCCCTCTCTTTCCTCTTCCTAATCTGCTGCACCATCTCAGATGCTGAGAACGCAAAATCCAGTGTTGACCGGCCCTCAATAAAAGCAAATTGATTCACACTAATGACATCTTGCATAACAGCCTTTAACCTTCTAGCCAAGACTTTTGCCACTATTTTATACACCCAGTGGATAAGACAAATAGGGCGAAAATCATCCAGTCATTCAGCATCTAACTTCTTCAGAATGAGAGTAATGAAACCACAATTAACTCCTTTGTGAAGACGACCAGACTGAAAAAAACTCAATCAAAATATGCATTAAGTCATCATGAATGAGTCCCTAAGCCTTCTTATAAAAATTGAAGTTGAAACCGTCAGGCCCCGGTGCCTTATCGCCGTCGCACTCCCAAATTGCAGCCTTAACTTCCTCCATCTCGAAAGGCCTCTCCAACCAAGAAGCTTTGTCGTTTGATAACCGCCTCATTGGAATATCCCCCTATTTAAGGCGATCCCCAGGCAACGGTTGAAAAAGTTTCTCAAAATAACATTTTTCCGCATGTTTTACCTCAACGGGCTCTTTCAGCATACGACCATCTACTGAAATTTGATGTATCGAATTCCGCCGGCCTCTGTTGCAAGCTGTTATGTGAAAAAACCTCGTATTTTGATCACCAAGTTTTATCCATGAAGTCCTAAACTTTTGGCGCCAAATGCATTCTTGTTGTTTAATACGTTTGGCGAGTTCGGATTTCAAAGAATACATTTGACCGCATTCTTCCTCGTTTAAACTTCGGCAATCTGTAATTCGATCAAGATCGTCAATTTGTAGTTTCAGATCCTTAATTCCCTTCTCTACATGGCCAAACACCTGTTTATTCCAAGTCTTCAGAGATTTTTTAAGATACCCAAGCTTCTTGATGAGGCTAAAGTTCCCCGGGAAGCAAGAGTATGCCTCCTCCCACATAACCCTTAAGTTCTCATCAAAATCAGCGTGAGACATCCAGCAGTTCATAAATCTGAAGGGTCTGACCCCCCAATCTACTAAATTCTGCGCGAGCACAATCGGGCAATGGTCCGAGGCTCCCTTACTTTCTGCCCATAATTTTATAGAGGGAAATAAGGAGAACCAAGCCGGATTGAAAACGCACGATCGATTTTGCTTGCAGCTCTCGAATTCCCCCAAGCGAACACCCTACCTTGTAATTCCACTTCACACAAAATGCCCTGACCCCGCGTCTATTGATCCTGCCACTCAACCTTTCCTCAGCTGCAAGCACCTCATTAAAATCCCCAATAAACAATCACGGAGTTGAAACTTCTCTACTCAAACAAAGCAACTCTTCCCATACCACAATTCTCTCATCCACAGTACAAGGACCATAGACCCCACAGACTGCAATTTCGCAACCCCCAACCACTTCTCCAACAACTGCAACCCAATTCGTACCAACCATTCTCCTGGTACAATTAAAGAAACTAACCTCCCATAGCAAAGCAATACCCCTAGAATTTCCAATAGTACCCTTATCAATGAAATCAAACTGCCCCCTATACCAAATTTTAGAGTAATCAGAGTGACTCTAGCCCTCACACTTGGTTTCACATAAAAAACCCATTTTGGCTTTGACTTTGGCCATTAATTCCCTAACACTCGACTGTTTATGCACAACCCCAATTCCCCTAATATTCCATGACACAAGACTAAACATAAAAGCATAGATAGAACATAAAAACTGACCACAACACGGTGACAATCATAGAGCCGCTCTCGCCTCCACCCATTCCTTACCTTCCTTATCCACCAGCCCCTCCACCAAACGTTCCACATTCTTTGCACACCCAGAAACTTCAAGTCCCAATTCCCGGCCAACAGCCAAAGTGTCTTCCACCTCCTGCGACTTGAAGGAAACAAGTAATTCGTTTTAGGTGGCTACTCTTTTGTTTCCTGCTGCAATATCGCAGTCTTGAGTCGAGCTATCCCCAGAACATAACGATTTGACCACCCCCCCATGGCTAATCTTCTTTATCTTTTTCAATTTGCCTTTCTTACCCCACCTGGTGCCTTTGTGAAGATGTGCTTTTTTGAGAAGAATCCTAAATTCTCTGGTTAAGTCTTTAAGGGAGAAATCGACTCCTTCTACAAGAAACGGGACCATATCCTCCTTTTCCTCAACCTCAGTTTCCATGACTTTACTAGGAGAGACATCCAAAGAAAGCTCATTTGATATAGGTCCATTGCCAACCTGGCCTACATCAAGACCCACATCAAGAATTTCCTTATGGGCCAACTCATAATTTGTTCTCGACCCACTAGATTTTGGATCCACCCATTTATTATTAGCCTCCCCTGATACAAAATATTGCTTATTACTCACAAAAACCTTTGAACCTATCGCCACTTTGGAAGCACATGTTGAGTCTGACAGGCGTGATTGAGAGCAATTGACATTCCCCACCACTCTGTCTGCCTCTGCACCCATCATCCTCATATTCAACGCCTTCTCCTGCCCAATAGCCTTGGAGCAAAAATTCTGCCCAGTAACTGGGGCTGGAATCTCTGCCTCTATACCCATAACGTGCTTACCCTTTTCAAGGTATTTGATTGTGTCAAGAATACCAAAAGGGTCCTCAGACCTTTGAGTTCCAACATCATCTTCCTCGCTGCAACACTGAGTATCCAACGCCTGGGCTTGGACTGGTTTCTACACAACCTTTCTGATATCATAAGTATGAGTCGCACCATGATGTGCTTCTGCAACCATGATATCAAACAGAGTATCACCTATCAACACCTTAAAAGATCTCGCCACAGGATTATTGTAGGTGGTCATGATTTGGATTTTGGCCACTTCAAGGGAGTTACATGACCCCAGACTATTGTCAAACTTAATAAACCTCCCAAAATGAACGGCGATTTGCTTAAAGAACTCGTCACACCATGCAGGCGGGGGAACCCCGTATACGTTCAAACAACACTCTCTTTGTGTTGCACAGTCACCCAGCTCCCATCCCTTCAAAAACTCAAAGCATCTATCAGCCCAGGCCTCTTTGTGCTTAAGGCATCGTAACATAGCTTCCCTCGATGCAAAAGAGATTAACACATAATTTCACCCCAGATTTTTCACCTCCACCACAGTATTTGTGATACAGGTAAAACTCATAGAGATGTCAGATATGTTAATCCCATTCTTCACCAACCCAAACGCACACGATTTTAGTTTCGAGATGCACTCCTCTGTCGGGTTGAAGGCAAAGGATATATTGTTGTTAGTGAGCCTCCCTGAAGGTTCTTCTAGTGTCACAGGATATGCCCTAGACTGGTGAGGATTAACAGCTTGAGCATAGGAACGCCCCATCCTAATCTTTGCTCTCAAAACAAAACGAGTTCCCGTTCTATGCCCCTTGTTATTCCCACTGCCCACCCGATCCCTTGCTGCGTTGGCCTTGATCATACCATTAATGGTTCTGGACCCATTAATCTTCTCTACAATGTCATTAACACCCCCTTTATGCTCAAACCTCACAAAACAATACCTATTACCACTCCATGTCAGTTTCGATGGAATGAACACATCTAGAACTATACCCACTCTAGACATCTCCTTAAACACATCAATAGCCATCCAACCTCTTGGCAGGTTTTCAACAAACACGCTCACTGCTTCGAACCTATCCAGCGCATTCTGAACATACTTCCGCGACCACTTTGAGAAAAACGACGGCTTTGACTTCAGAAGCTGGATCCTGTTGCCTCCTTCTGTAGACTCCCTTGATGCGCTACCTTCGTCCACCTTTGTCTTCTCACTTGCATTGCTTCCTGTCTTCAATCTGTTCATGCTTCCTCTTATCTTCTTTCTCTTCTCTTTCCTTGTACTCTACAAACACAGGGAGCTAGAGAGAAGAAAATAATAAAACAGACAGTTTGCACCTATTTGATGATGTATTATATGTTACATAATAATGATCATGTGTATTATACTGAAATAATAAATATTATTAGTAGTATAAAAAATAAATATCATTATTAATTATCATTATTTATTTCTTGATGCATAATAGGAGCCAATTTTAGTTTTATCTTTATTATTATTATTATCACCATTATATTAGTATTAATATTATCCTAAAATAAGAAAGTTCTAGATTTATTAATATTGCATTGCCCCCTTAAAAATTATATCTAGCTTCACTAGTGGTATAATGATCTCGTGATACTAATTGAGAAGCCCAAGTAAAAGTGATTATCAAGTAACTCTGGACAAAAAGGTGCTCTTCCCTAATAATCTTGATGCATGGTAGAATTAAATGAAAGGGTTAAGAGTTTGAAGGAGTATTGATTTGCAAATAAAAAATTGATGAACTAACAAGTTGCAAATAGGTGAAAACCTTGAGGGAAACCTTGCACATGTGCACAGCATAAACATAGGTGCATCAATTCTCAAGCTTCTAGAATGAAAAATAAAGAGCTTCCAGAATGACTTTGAAAAAAAAAGAACATGTGAACAACATGACGTTGAATTGTTTTTTTTTTCGTTTTATTCTATCTTTGATGCTCAACAGTAATCATATCTAATAGTAAAATATGGTGTGCCAACCGAATCCTGCGCAGAACCTTCTGTTAATTTTCTTTTATTAATCTGAAACGAACAAAAGCCAGCCGAGTTTTGTTCGTGGATTGTACGGATTCTCTTCTCTTCTGCCCAGATGCAGATTATTGAAAACTAAAGCACACCCTCCAATATAATATATACGTTATATACTTTCGTGGATCTCATGGCTTTAGTTATTAAGCTGCACAGATATATATAAATAACCCTATATATTTAATCCATCTAGATGAACGAATACACAGATAAGCAGCATAAAAATATGTACCGAGAAAACACATCGTCACCAGAATTATTTTCAACTCTTCTAGAGTCTATTCAGGAGCATCTCCTCTCCGACATCGACTTTGATTCTCCTGCAGCAATGGCTTCCCTTCAAAGACTGCTCGTGGACGACAGTGCAGAAACATCTCCTACAACGTTTTCTTTTTCTTTCCAGACTGAAAATGATGAAAAGCTTCATCATTTTGGAGGGTTTCCTGATTCTCGACTACTAATTGATCCTACACTAGTATTCCCTGCTCAAAGAGGGTCAAGTAGTAGTGAAGACAGTACTGTCGGCCAGAGGGAAGATAAGACGGTGGTGGCCGCGGGGGGCCGGCACCGTGCGCCACCGTACAAGGGGGTTAGGAAGAGGCCGTGGGGGACGTACGCGGCGGAGATAAGGGAACCCAAGAAGAACAACAAGAGGCTATGGCTGGGGACTTACAAGACACCCGAGGAAGCGGCCATTGCGTATGACCGGGCTGCTTTCAAGATGCGGGGCTCAAAAGCTAAGCTCAACTTCCCACATTTGATTGGCTCCAAAAGTGATGATGAGTAGACAATTGTCGTTTGTGGATTTGTTTTGTTATGATTGATATATTGGTGGCCAGTTACTTTTGTTGATTGTGATGTGTGCAAGCAACAAATTAGGATGAGTTTCTTTGATTAGAATCCTCCATGCAATTGTTGCTGCTTCTTATTCTAGCTATGATGATAAAGCAAGATGATAGCTCTTTCATTGTATATTTGCTATCATTATGCCCTTCTGCAACAAATATTTGCTGCCCATCTGAATCCATTAAGGAACATTCATAGACTCCAAATTAGTCAGCATTCAGACATGACATCGGTAGAGGGTTAAGCTAGAAGTACAGCCGCGACTAGATCGCGCTCCCTATAATATTTGATTTCATTTTGCATGATTTCTGAAGTGCTAGATCGTAGGAAGACACAAATTTGTGGAGAAACAATTTTTTTTTGTTCCCATCCGATATCTGGAGTTTTGTTCCATTTTTTTTTTTTTTTATGCTAAGCGAATCAGTTTTATTGAGTATTAGTAATATGAACAAAGAGTGTTAGGAAGAGGAACACACTGAAGAGAAACTAACTAATACACCATGACTTCTGTCATTTGAGCATCGAATAGCAACTGATTTCCCAGTACCCTAACTTTTGAAAAGTTTTGGGGAAGCAAGCACTGCCCCTGCACTCTAAGGGAAAAGGGGTGCAGAAATCTAAACCAACAATAGGCCCTGGTAATTACGTGATCGGACGGACAATGCACAGGTTCTCCTGAGAATATCAAAGCATTTCTAGATAGCTAAACTATCCACAGAATGGCAAGGCCAAGTAGCATCCACGCTTAATGAGAGTGCTGACCTAGCAACCTGTGGCTAATGTAGAAGCAAGCAACCAACAAAATCTGGACAAATCCAATGGACTCCCCACCACTTACAAAGTTGGGACCATAAAGATGCAATAACGGGGCAAAGAAAGAAGAGATGAGTAAGATCCTCCAATGCAGCACAACACATGGGGCATAAAGCTTCATCGGCACTGAGTATACCCCGGTGCAAACGAGCAACTCTCGTCGCGAAGCCTGGGNGGGGGGGGGGGGGGGGTGGTGGTTTGGGGCGGGCAACAGACAGCCAGGGGAGTGGCTGGGGTACTGACAGATTGGCAGACAAGGCATTATATTCACAGAACCGTCCATGCTCACTCCTTAGCCATGTCCATGTGTCTTTAATGCTCTCGTGCGTGATCAGGTCGGTTAGCACGGCAAGAATCTGACAACATGAGTCCTTTTCCTAGGAATACAGAGGGCAGGAACCATGCTTCACCATGAACAAATGAAAGGTAGGCAGCTTGACACACTTCCTTCAATGAAGCTGATGAAACTTGGCATTTTGGAATAACCTCCCACGAATATTCTTCAAGCAGCCTAGGACAGACCAAAGTATCATGCCAAAAGCTAATTCTCAGCCCATTGCCAACTGACAAAACTATTCCAGATTGCAAGGAAGTACAAACAATCCCGCATAGTCTCCGTTGCATAGTATATTCTTCCATACCGAGGATGCCTGAGAGATGCAGAACTTTGGAGCCAAAGAACTCCCAATTACACCATACTTAGCATGTATAATATTCTTCCACAGTATTTCGTCTTGGTGATGGTACTTACATAGCCATTTGAAAGGTAAGCCCTGGTTCTTTATTAGTAAATTCTCCACTCTCAAGCCCCCTTTCTCCTTTGGCATAGCAATTTTAGACCAAGCTACTAGACATAGTTTTCGACTTTCATTGGTTCCACCCCATAGAAAGGTGCGCTATATGCGGGCGGGCCTTTTCGCAATTGCCACTGGTAAGCTAGACATGGATAGGTTGTATAGGGTAAGAAGGAGAGGACAGATTTAAATAGCACCAATCTCCCAGCAAAAGAAAAAACCTGGCTTTCCATGAGTGTAATCTTGAGTGGAATCTCCAAGTGCTTTGTCCGTTGATGTTGAACGAGGTTGTTGGCGAGGAATGTAGCTGAGAGGTTATCACAGTGCACAGGCGTCGGCAGTAAAACTGGGCTGTGTAGCTCGTGAAGCAAGTTGTGCAACCAGGTAATGTCAGCCACCACACTGGCCAGAGCCCTGTACTCTGATTCTGCACTACTACGAGAAACGGTTGGTTGCTTCTTAGCTGACCAGGAAACCAAATTATTCCCAAGATACACACAATAACCAGTAGTTGATCTTCTCGTGTCAATACACCCTGCCCAATCTGCATCACTATAACCAACCATCGAGCGGATTGCTGTCGGACGAAGAAGGAACCCAGAAGTGCTGGTTCCAGCGAGATATCGAAGCACACGCTTGACTGCCTTCCAATGTTCCGTGGTGGGAGCATGCATGAACTGACACATGGAGTTGACCACATAAGAGATGTCGGGTCGGGTAAATGTCAAGTATTGAAGAGCTCCAACCACAGTGCGATATAATCACTGCTCATCATCAGAAAGCAAAACCCCGTGAGTGAGAGAAAAGGATAGCCTCGGTTGCATTGGTGTAGGAGCAGGCTTAAGCTCCTTGAAACCTGCACGCGCAAAAATGGAGGAAAGGTACTTTTGTTGATTTAAGAATAAGCCATCACGAACCCTGGAGACTTGAATACCGAGGAAGTAATGGAGATCTCCGAGCTCAGTCATAGAGAACTCCTGTTTAAGAAGAGTAAGCAAGCTACACAAGAGAGCAGAAGTCGAAGCTGTGAGTATTATATCATCAACGTACAACAACAAAAAAGCTTCACAATTGGAAGAGTGAAGAGTGAACAAGGATGCATCTGAGTGAATGACTTGAAAACCATTTGCCACTAAAAAAGAAGCAAAACGTTGGTACCAGGCACGCGGTGCCTGTTTCAACCCGTACAAAGCCTTCTGTAACTTGCAAACATGACCTGGATGCACGGGATCTTCAAAACCAGGTGGCTGCCTCATATATACTTCTTCACGTAAAAATTTTTTACGTCTAGTTGCCTTACACTACTAGAAAAAGGCCATTTACTCTCGGATTTAGTGAAGAGCAAAATTCCCTCGCTAATATTGACGAATTTTGCAAGGGTTACGCGAGTTTTCGAAATCAGGTCGGAAAGTGAGCTTTGTAACGGTATTAGTTAGGAAAAGTTTCCGTTACAAAAATTTAGTGACGGATTCAGCGAGGGATTATTTTTCCGTGACAAATGCCGTGAGTAATTTTTGCCCGCGAAGCTGATATTTCTCCCGCCTCCTTGCCGCCTTTGTTGTGAGGGATTTGTGAGGGATTTTCCGGTCACAAATTTGTAACAGATAAATTTTCCCTTACAAATTGCAAGGGATCCTTCCGTCACAAGCGTTGTATTCCAAAAACGGTTTTGTGAGGATTTTTTTCCGTTGCTGTTTGTCAAGGGAGCAATTTCCGTGACAAATCTCGTGAGTAATTTTTGCCAGCAAACCTGAAATTTTTCTCGCCTCCTTCCCGCCTTTGTTGTGAGGGATTTGCCCATCACAAATTGTAACGGATAATTTTCCCTTACAAATTGCAAGGGATCTATCTGTCAAAAATTGTAACGGATAATTTTCCCTTACAAATTGCAAGGGATCCATCCGTCACAAGCGTTGTATTCCAAAAACCGTTTTGTGAGGGTTTTTTCCCGTTGCTGTTTGTCAAGGAAGCAATTTCCGTGACAAATTGTGACGGAATTTTCCCTTACTAATTTTTAGTATATTTATTAAAGAATAAATTGTAAAATCACAAGTTTTCACTAATTATTAAAGAAAAAAATTTAATGTTATATTTTACACATAATTTTTTAAAAAATTGATTCTTTCCTTTGAACTATAATCACTATTTATTAAATTATTTGAACTATAATCATGTGTTTGTGTTTATTCCATAAAAGATATAAAAAAAAATTATAATTAGGCAATTAGTCTACACAGAAGATTTGGAAGACATGTTAGGAATCTTATATGAGTCTACCGTCATTATAATAGGCGAATGAGTACTCCATGTGATGAATTCCTTAATGTTAATTCGTGGAATTAGTGAGTTCCGCAACTTATTCTACTGGCAACTCAAGGGCGGATAGTCGGGTTGTGCTTATGAAAGCAAGATCGGATTAATGGAATTATAAGAGGTTTTCTTACAAAATATTATTTAAGTTTATTCAAATTAGTTCTTATAACTCGGGTCGTGTCCGGAAGAGTCGGGCTAAAACTCCGGATATGGGATGGGAAAAAATAATTCCTATAAATTATAATTTATTTTATCAAAAAATATTTATTGTGATTTAAGTTATTAAATTAAATAATTTTTAAAAAAAGTTTTGAAAAGAATTTAAAAGGAGAGTTGTCTTTGAAATACACAATTGGGCTGTGTTTTGATCAAAACGATCGTGTTTTGGCGAATCTTGTGCATAAAACACCAACATCTTAGTGTTTTGACCAATGAGGAGCATATTGACTTGTGGCCCTACATAACGCCCTGGATTTTTTAAATTGCTATTATGGAGAGCTATTTGAAACTTTTCTTTCATGGTATTTATATTTCGGTACAGTTTAAAAGTTTTCATACAAAATACTTTTATCCTATATTTATGTAAAATTATTAAAGTTTATTCAAATTGGTTTCATAAAATTTCTTTATGAATATTTACTTGGTATTTACATAAAAGTAATTATTTGGGATTTTACTTTTAAAAGTATTCAAGTTTATTTCATTTATTAAATGGTTTTTGAAATGGTTTGGAAATAATCTAAAAATGGAGTTGTCTACATTTGGAACACAAATTTGGGTTGTGTTTTGATCAAAACGACTGTGTTTTGATGGAACTTGTATGTAAAACACTAAAAGAGTCGCGTTTTGACCAGATTATAATTGACCTGGTGCAAGGACAAAAGAGACTTTTCGAGTGAAACGACGTCGTTTTGACTTAGGGTTAGAAACCTAGTTAGCGCCTGGGTATAAAATCCATCTCATTTTGTTATACCCACTCCATTCCTGATTTCTATCTCTCTTCCGTTTTCATTTCTCTCTTCTCTTCTCTCTCTCCCCCTCTATCCTACTCTCTTGGCGGCCAAAGGTGGAGAGCCACCACCACTCTTGCCAAGTGAGGGAAG
Source organism: Turnera subulata (assembly GCA_028386065.3). Classification (NCBI taxonomy): domain Eukaryota; kingdom Viridiplantae; phylum Streptophyta; class Magnoliopsida; order Malpighiales; family Passifloraceae; genus Turnera; species Turnera subulata. Next base: position 63,216 of record JAKUCV010007561.1, read on the forward strand.
GCATGAAGGTGAGGGGCCTTCTCTATCCCTATCTCGAGCAAGCGCCGGCGTGACGGATCGTTAGGGGGAGAGTCAAGGCGAGCCTCGGTTGTGTCGATGGCGAGGAACGCGAGTCCGGCGAGGTCGATGGTGGTAGTTCGCGGCAGCCCTTTTCGAATCGTGGTGGTGTTTATGCACCGGAGTGGCTATCGGGCTTGACGTTGCTTCGATCCGTGTTTCGGCGAGGCTTGAGGTTGTTCTGAGCACAACCTATGGTTCTTGTCACCGGCGTCGACCTTCAGCGGACTGTGGCTTTGACAGGTAAGGACCTGTCTTGCTCTTTTTGTGATTGTGTTTTCATTTTTGTGTTGTTTTTCCGTGGATCTATGGTTAATCGAGTTAGTGATACTGGGATTTGTTGGTTTTGTAACAGATCTAAAAGATGGTGTACAGATCTAAGAGATGGCGTGCATATCTATCTGTGGCTTGAAGTTTTCGAACAGATCTGTAGGCGGCCAAGGAATTTTTCCGAGCAAATAGTTATGGATCTTCATTCGCCGGATTCCGGTTTAATTTGTTGTATTTTATTATGTAAAAACAGTTACAGTTATTTTGTTGTATTATAATTATTTTTTTGTATTTCTGTAAACTTATTACAAGAAAATAAAGGTGTGCACATTTTTTTTTATTTTGTGCATTGTGCTTCATTTTTTACTTACCTAAGTTTGATTGTAATTAACTTTAAATACTATAAGGAGCATATATTAATATATCAGTGTTGGATTTATTTATTTTTTGTTTTTATAATTATAATTTGCGACGGATGTAGTGAGTAATTTTTTTGTGTAATTTTATTCCCTTACAAAGAGTATGGGATACAGTATCGGATTATTGTTGTGAGGAAAAAAACCCTTGCAACTAGTGAGGGTATTACTAATGGACCAATTGCAAGGGATGTACGTCCCTCGTAATTTGTGAGGCACCATTCCTTGATAAATCCGTCGCAAAGTAGTCCGTTACAAATTCCTTCACCACCGGATTTGCAACGAAGGGTTTAATCAGGGATTTAATCCGTGACAAAATCCGTTGCAAATCCAAAATCTCTCACTAAACGCAAAAAATCCGTTGCTAAATCCGAGAGTAAATGGCTTTTTTCTAGTAGTGTTATAGCCCAGCCACGTGAGAGAGCAATGGAGAGAACCATTCGAATAGTAGCTGGTTTCACTACTAGGCTATAAGTTTCGTCAAAATCTTCTCCTGCTTTTTGTGTGTATCCTTGGGCAACAAGGCGAGCTTTATGCCTTGCCAAACTTCCATCAGAGTTATACTTTTTGCAGAACACCCAGCGAGAACCAACAATGTTCACAGAAGGGGGTGGTGGTGGAACCAAAATCCAAGTGTGATTGTCTTTCAGTGCTTGGTATTCATCTTGCATGGCTTGGCGCCAAGACTCGCTCTTTGAAGCCTGTGTGTAGGTACGGGGAACAGAATCAGTATTGGATGTGAGGAGAGCATATTTGGGGTTGGGTTTGCGTATACCATCTCGTAGACGAGTGACCATACGTGTAGGAGCAGGATTAGTGGGTGGAGAAGAGGGTGATGAGGAAGACCCTTGAAGATTAGGCGGATGGCTAGTCGGTGAGGGTGTGTGAGATTGTGTTGGAGAAAGAACAGGAGTAAGTGGTTGAGGTCGAGTAGGAATTTGAGACTCAGAGAAAGAGTGTGTAGATGGCGTAGAAATAGAATGAGAAACACGAGATTATGGAGATATAGATGGAACCAGTGCAGTAGAGAGATGCGTGACAGCCATTGGGTCAAAGGAGAAATCTGGAGGAGGAGAAGTGGTAGGGTTAGGTGCCTGGGTGGGATAAGAATCCTCATTGAACTCAACATTCCTGGAGATAACAACTTTGCGTGAGATAGGATTAAAGCAGCGATAACCTTTATGATCATGAGACAATCCGATAAAGATGTGAAGATCAGATTTTGTTGATAACTTATGATGACCCGGACCCATGTTTAATGGATAGCATGCACATCCAAAAACATGTATAGGATCAAGATTAGGTGCCCTACCATGTAGTATTTGAAAAGGACTACACCACTTCAAAGAGACATGAGGCAATCGATTGTGAACAAAAGTGACGTATTGTAAAGCTTCTACCCAAAAGGTAGGTGATAAGTGAGCCTGGAAAAGAATAGCACGAATGGAGTTGAGTAAGGAACGAAGCTTTCATTCAGCCATCCCATTCTGGGGATGACTATAGGGACAAGATAAGCGACGTAGGATGCCGTGCTCACGAAGATAGGAATCGAATTTTGTATTACAAAACTCTCCGCCTCTGTCACTTTGCAAAAAACGAATGGAAAGATGAAATTGGTTGCGAATCTCAGCATGTAAATAACGAAATTTGTTAAAAACTTCATGTTTATTACGTAGTGGGTAAACCCAACAATACTTGGAAAACTCATCAAGGAACAGAACATAGTATTTGTAACCACTAAAAGAAGAAACTGGTGATGTCCAAACATCACAATGTAATACATGGAAGAGACCTAAACTGGGTTCTAATGAAGAGGGATAAGGCAACTGAGTTTGCTCGCCCTGCTGACAAGCAGAACAATATTCAATCACATCGGTATTGGAAGAAAACTTGGTCTGAAATTGTTGGAAAAACTGCTGCATAACTGGAAGGCCGGGATGGCATAACCGACGATGCCAAAGAGAACTGGAGACACGAACACTAGACAGAGCTTGAAAAGAAGAGACTTTAGGGGCTGCAACTCGAATGGAGTAAAGTGAACCAGGGTCATTGCACCGTATCAGTGGATGCCGGAAGTGTTGACCCTTCACAGAGAAACCAAGAGAGTCAAAGATAACAGAACACGAGTTATCAAAAGCAAACTTTTTAACATAAATCAAATTCTTTGTTAACCGAGGAACAACAAGTACATTGATGAGACGGAAAACAGAAGAACCAATGTGAAAAAGTTTAAAACCAATATGTGTGATGGGGAGAGACGTACCATCACCAACCTGAACCGAATCGGTCCCGGTGTATTCCTGATAAGAATACAAAGAGGAAGTGGAGTTATTCATATGACTAGTTGCTCCAGTGTCAGCATACCAAACTGGATTGTGCTACTCATGGAAACCAGCGTAGGACCTTTGTGGACAATGCCGAGCAGTATGATTAAAAGCATCACATAGCTGACATTGAACAGGAGGAGGTCCAAGAACGGAATTGTTTGAACGAGATTGACAATCAGAAGAGTCATATGAGGACCGAGGAGCACCATAGGAAGGAGGGCGTGGAGAGGAGTTCCAGTTGGAACGAGGGGCATTGGAATGAGAGGGGAAACCACGACCACCTCTTCCCACTCGGCCACCGCATCCACCGCCTCCACTGCGACCTTCGCGTTACGTAAACAGAGCCTGAGAGGAGTCGATGGAAGGAGGAGGGGAGGAAGAAGAGGCTTTAGCCTTACGAGCTTCCTGTGCAAGAAGCATGGACCGTAGTTCAAAGAAGGAAGGCAAAGGAGATTTAAAGGTGAGGAGGGTGACTATATCATTGTAATCATCAGGCAAACCATCAAGGATTTGCATGATAATATCATCATCACTTAATCTACGACCAATAGACTCGAGATTATCTGCAATAGTACGAATAGAATGAATGTAATCAGACATAGACTGAGTGCCCTTTTTAGAATTGGCGAAAGCTGACCTATACTCCATATATCTGGCTTGAAATGATCATGGAAAAGCTGTTCAACCGATAACCATACCTCACGCGCAGTTGGAAAAACTCCAGGACGAACAACATGTTTCAAAAGACCAGGGCTAATGGTAGCGTAAATCCAGGTCACTAAGGTACTGTTAATTTGTTGCCATTGAGTGTATAAAGGGTTGGGTGTGGGTGGTGCGTCAGGTGTAGCAGAAGGAAGAAATGCATCTGGCTGCACACCAGTTCCATCTATATGCTCCAAAACTTGATGAGATTGGAACACGATATAAAGAAGACTTTGCCACACGAGAAAGTTGTTGAAGTCTAACCTTGCAGGGACATAATTTCGAATGTTGCTCACACTAAGAACTGAGTGAGCAGGAGTAGCATTAGAAGCCATAGCAGAAGCGGCTGAAGACGAGGAAGAATAAGAAGAAGAAAGGGAACCGGAGAGGGTGGAAGGCTCAGTAGACATAGGAAGAAATAAGAGAGAATAGAAGGGAATAAGAGAGATAACAGGAATCAAAGAACATGCACCTGCTCTGCTACCATGTAAGGAATGAATACCAGGATGCCCTAATGTGACTATCCTGTGTTCTATATATTGAGTTAGATTACAAGTGTTTGATACAATAACACAATATGATCAGGTTACATAACCAACATATAGCTAATGTCTATCATCTAATACATATTCTCCCCCAAAGGTAATCCCAGCTAAACGATCCACAGTCGAGTCAGCGAAATGAATCCCGACTACTCCACTTTTATAAAAGTTAATACTAAGTCTAGAGAAGAGTTCAAAGCAAAGCAGCACCCTCTTCAAATTAGTATAGAGCTCCGGTCCACCTAAGAGAAAAGAAGAGTGTCATCAGCATATTGAAGCAAAGATATATGCTTGCCATGCACATTAACAAATGTAACCAAAACAAGGAAAACGGCCTTGGAGATCAAGGAAGGCAATCCCTCTGCAACCAACCAAAAAGGAAGAGGGGTAGGGGGATCCCTTTGGTTCAAAGCTTTTTGCATACCGAACTCTGGGATTGGAGAGCCATTGATCAAAGCTGAAAGGAACAATGAATGGAGACAGGCTTTAATCCAAGATAACCACCAGATAGCCAAACTCCATCATTGTCATTACTTGTACAAAATAATCCCAGGATACCCTTGCACCATACCTATGTTATTTTGTTACCAGCCTGTGCTGCTAGATGTGCCCCCTGGCCATGGCCAATCAGATATACCAAGGGGATGATTCAGTTCGGAACATGACGGAAGATACGTACATTAATTCTTTTAACCCAAAATTGCCCGTTAATTTGGATCATGAATCCGACAATATTTATGAACATTTTTTTTAGATGCTAATTATTTTTATGAACATATCCATCCTTTTCGTAGGAAATCTTTGTCTAAGTAGAATAAAGAAATATTAACATCACTTTTTTCACATTTCACAATCATTTTTTTTTCAATCAAATTTACATTAATTTATCATCAAATTATTGTCATCAATTTCCTTTTGTTATTTTTTTTCTTAACAACAGTAAGGGAATATACAGTAAAAGATTTAAATTTCACGAACATGACGAATGGCTTTTCTTCTTCTGCGCTCAAAGTGAAATTGACCTTTTATTAGAAGAAATGAGTTTCCTTGTTGCAGATAATTTTCTTAGAAAAGAAAAGACCGAGTTTAGTTTGCAGACGGATCATATATGGGCCTTAATTTAAGATGATGCAAGTCCTAGTCCAAAAGTCCGAGATATTTGGATAGGCCTGAGCCCAATTGTTTTTATCTGAGAGTTTTCTTTAAAATATTATCATATTCTTTTGAAGGGACCACAGATAATGTTCACCATATTGCATCCTGTAACGCTGCAAACATCATGTTTTTTTTTTTAAAAACATTTAGGTCATGGTTTTATATAGATAGATATTAAGCTGCTGATACATATGACATTAGTAACAGACAACTCCAACTTTATTATCGAACATTCCATACATTTTAACTAAGTATGGATTACATTGGTAATTAATTTATAAGTAGTTTCTGGAGATGGGATGCCTAGTTAAAGGACTTGAGCGCAGTGTAAGGAACCGGACCAAAGACTGAGACAACTTGTCCAGAATGTGCCTTTCCTGTTTTGCAATAGGTCGCAAAATCCTCGCAGTTGCGGGTAATAAGGTTGTATTGGCCAAACCCTTTTTCCAGCAACTCATGGGCCTTGGCTACGACCTCCTTAGATGGTCTTGATGGCAAAGTGGTGCAGTTTCGCCTCCCATTTATAATGTGATACTCCCATTTGGATACCCTGTAGCGATACCTGTATAGGTTACAGTGGTTCAAAGGATCTCTGCTTTTGATGAAGCAATCAACGCAGGTTTTCACCACCCCTCCATGCAAGTCTCTGTCAAACCCACAGCTTTTGCAAGCCCTAGCTGAACCTGATGAGGTTTTCCTAGCACTACCGCCGCCAGGAGGAATGTCCATGAAGTGGATGACGCTGCCATTGCCCACATATATTCCTGGCAGTGTTAAAAAAAAATAAAAATGAATTAAAGTGTCGAAAAAGTTAGAGATTAAATGAGAGGGTAGGAAGTTTGAGATAATTGTTGGATCATCATCAGGCAGACTTGGACATTGTGTGGAAACCCAAAAATTAAACATATATATGTGTATTGGGTTTAAGAAACAAAAGAGATTATGTTGTCCACCCTAGCTAGGTATAGTTTTCAAGGGTATGATTTGACATGGGACCAGAAAGGAGATTGATTTAGTATTTTAATGATGTAGTCAAAGTCAATTGGTACTCCAAACGTTGGAATTATGGGGGTAATCTATCAAATAAAAACTGAAAACCATAAAAAGGGTTAATCATATGAGAAAAGACTGAAAACATTTGTCTAGTATAGAGAGGAAGCTTGTTAAGCAAAACATAAACAAATTAGATACACAAAATATATATAGCGTGGATATATAGTATCATCATATATATACAAAATATGTACTGAACTTTAAGCAGGCTGAAGTTTTTCCTCAATAAATGGAAAACATCATGTTTATGAGTCAAGTCTGATAGTGACAGGGTTGCCTTTTTTTTCACGTGGACATAATTGTTCGTTGATTAAGTTTATTGAGAGGTCTAAGTCGTACAAAACTATATATTTTTTCTACAATGGAAGAGTATCCTAGGCGATTGTTGGGCTAATTTCTTTTCTTAGCTCTATGTGTCATCCTTATACATGAGATAGGACCATCACCAACATTCATACAATCAGCTTGATTAATTGAACTAGAAATCGCATGGATATAATGAATTATTGAATAAAAGGTTTGATCTTGGACAAATGGTAAAACAACGAAAAATTGATCATATAAATAGGAAAGGAACTTACCATGATGGGAGTAGGAGCCTACTCCCCTAAAGGCATATATATGATCACCCTCCTTTAGGTCGTGAATGTCAACCTCAACCAAGCATAGTGACCTTATCCCATCTAACACATCTTCCACCAAACCTTCCATCTCTTCCTCTCTTACTACTAATCACTCAAACCCAAATAGGGCAATGTTAATTTGCTTATACAGATTTCTCCCACGTTTATCCCCAGTGAGGGATCATCTCATTTTATAGGATAGAAAAGGCAGTTGCTTTTGTGAGGAATCAGATCCTTAGGTGCTTGATTGTTTGCTGTAATTTGACCAATGATTCTCAGAGGAAAATTTGGAGTGCTATAATAGTTTGGAATATTTTTTTTTTCCCACAAAACCACATGGAGCAAAGCAGGGTTACCCTTGGAACAAGCGAATTTGATGTCCAAGGAGATATTATGTCCTATTATGTGGAAAAATTATTCAATCTAAGAACTGAAATTATTGAGTGAGATTGCAAGGAACAAAATTCTGATACATGTAATTACCTACTAAGCTAGAACTTTCAATTAGACTTTATTAGAAAGTGAAACTAGTTCTTATTAGCATAAAAAAAACCTTGTTCTCATTATAATTAGCAGAGACCAACTATACATTTTTTTTGCATAAAAAAAGAGGCATCAGTAGAGTTATCATCGCCCCGTCGGTTCAGGTCCCGGTCTTAAACCCTCCTCATAGGAGAAACCGCCCACCAGGGTACTAGCGGACACCCTCGCCTGCTACGTGTCATAATGTCGGGGAGTCACCGGGCCCACCTTGTGGAAGGCCCTATTCGGCCACATCACGCTATGAGGCTTGACTCGAAGCGCCGGGACTCTGAACCCAAATCCTAGAAATGGCAGGCGAAGAGGCTTTACCACGACCAACTATACATACCCAGCACGTTAAAATTCGATATTCATATGTGGCAAAAGTTCCCATACGTAATGCAACAACGGTCCACGAATTATAAGTGGATGGGAGATATATGAGAAATTATTTGACAAGCCCAGGCCTAAGGCCTTGAATACTCGGTAATCCATATCCTTTTTTTTTTTTTTGATGAAAGGTAATCCATATCCTTTGAGCATGAGTTTCTCCCAAGGATTTTACACACATTCCCACTAAGATCACAATTCCAATTAGAATCCCTACAAATGGGACCCATTTCATGCATCTGATTTTATTCATTACTCACTTTATTACATTATTCGTACTTAGACGGATATGTTAGGTCGGAGCCACAAACCCCGACTCAGTTTAGTCTATTTTGCAGGTTATTCTAATTCTCAATTGGGTGTCACTTGGAGAGATAATCCACCCACATAACATAAAAAAAAAAATCCACCCACATAACATAAAACCTTCATTTTTGTTGCACGTTTTTTATAACCGATGATGATAGAGTTAATTAAAAGCTATTTATAGAATAGAGAAACCATAGATCTACAAATTTGGCGCTAACTTCTTTCTTTCCGGCAGTAAGCCCCCATCGGTATTTCGTTTAGTTTTTTTGTTTTTTTCTTTTTAGTCTTGTCTGTTCGTCTCACTTTTTGTGGGTTTTTAGTACCTTTTGTGGGTTTAGTTTTCTCCTTCATGGAGTACTTGTCACCTTCTTTAGGTGTTTATTGTTTTTTTTTTTAAAATAAGACCATGAGAGCCAAAAGTTTTGGGGGAAGATTTGATTTGAAGAGTAGATCTTTATTTGCTGCTGCAATTTACCAACAAGGAGAAGAAGCGGCACGGACCATACAAGTTATGATGCCCGTAGAGACGCTCGTCGTCGGAGTAGTGTGCCTTTATAAATCCTCTTTTGAAGGAGATAAATCTTGTTGTGTAATTTTATGTAGTAGGTTGAGAGCAATTCTTATGTCAAATTTTACTTCAAATCGTTTGTATCTTCAATTATATATTTTCAGATCTCTAGATCTGTTTATATGTATGAAGAAAAAAAAAAGAATGATCCATTTCTCAAAAAAAAAAACTATACGTTGGGTCTACATCAATCTATTATCTATTATATATATGTAAAGCTGATACCCTCACCAGGTGTTGACACATAGGATTTTAGAGGTGTTCATGTATTGCCATGTGAAGGGTTTTAAGTGTAGTTTTAATCAATTAGATTTTGACATATGGGCATAATGACAAATATAATTATTTTAAAAAAATTCAATACTAAAAAGATCTTGATAAGAATTAAACTCTCATCAGAAAAGCTATATCCTCATACGATTTAAGCTAAAAGCTGAATTTCAATGTCAAAAAGATGCTCATAAGAATTAAACTCTAATACGAAAAGCTTTTGAATTATATCTGATAAGAATTAAACTCTTATCAGAAAAAAACTGATAAGTTATGTCATTGATTTGAAAACATAAGTCATTCAATATTACATATATATATATATTAATATATTATTATTACATATATACATATATATTACGTCATTTACTCTGTAATTATTATCTGATAAGAATTATATTAGCTTTAGATTGATAAACATTACAACTGATAAGAAAATATTGTTATTCAAAACTAACTTTTTATCATTTTTTTTTATCGTGTATCTCTTTACAAATTTCTTCTCCATCATCTCTCTTTAAATACAAATACAAGACTCTATCTGTGTATGTGAAATAATAGTCTTTGTCTGTAATACAATTTCTCTATTCATTCATTCTCTTTTCTTTCTATTTGTACTACACAAGGTCTAGATACAGTCTATGTGTGATATAGTTTCTCTATCATTCACTCATTTTCTCTTATTCTTCTTTTGTTTTGTTTTTTATTTGCAGGTACAAATGTTGGTATAATATTAAAGTTATTTTGTCACTCTTAATTAAGCATTCTGTTTGTTTTTATATTCTTTTTATTTTTCCAATCTATTTTAATTATTTTTTTGTTTGTGCAAGAAAATAATCCGGGTGGATCCCACGGGAAGTGAGCTAGTTATTAAAAAATATGCACGTGACTTGGTCATGTCCATGTATGTTAAGGAAATAATACAGAGTCGAGAATAGAATTGCGTGTAGAATAATGATATTCCTTGTATAGAAACAAAAATAAAATGTACATAACAAATATAGAGAAGATTATGGCCGATCGGCCCTGGCCAATTTTTTCGGCCGATTTAGAGGTGTATGAATTGTAAATGAGTGAAGATATTCGACTTGAATTTCTAGTATTGGCCTCCAGTTTGATTGGTGGTACTGATCAGGCTTGTGTAGGCTGGAAGCCTAATTGAACTTCTAATCATTTCTAACAAGTAACTGTGTGAGTTAAGCTTTTGACGCATTATTTATTTCTAGCTTAATGGAGCACATTTAAACTTAATTTAACCAAAATTTGTTCAAATTTAAAGTAATGAACTGAACTTCAAGTTATATATTGAAACTCGATCAAGCTCACCACTTTCTTTTAGTTTGGTTGTGGCTTATATAGTTCCTTGTCGGTTTGTCCAGCTATATATATACTGATGTTACTATATCAAACATGACATCTCTCATCTGATCATGAAGAATTAGATCCCTTGGGACATATCTTCCTCCAAACCATCCATGTCTTCACTATATTATGAAGAATCAGATCCCTGTAGTGACTTTGAAAGTTGGAATTGTAGTGAAGAGTTGAACGCTACAGTGGTTTTAGAATGATATTCCTTTTATAATAACGACCTGCATGCACAAATTAAACCAAGAATTAATCCTCCAAACAATCAATCCGACCTTGTGCCAAAAGCTAAAACTGCAGGAGGAATAAGGGAAAAAATTATTTGCCAAAATATGATGTTGGAAAGTGTTTTATACAATCATTTGATATTTTAATGCTAAAAATTTCATGAGAATATGTGTATATATAATGACCGTTTTTACAGAAGGAAAATAAGTCATAATAGTATAAAAATAATTTTTTTGAGCTAAATATTGTCACTGGATTGTTAATTTCTTTTCTGTTTCTTTGATAGAATAGATATTTTTTTTTGTTTTTTTAGATGAAGGATAGAATAGATAGTTAACTTCTTAAAATGCTAGTTTTTGCGCATATCAAAAAATGTTTAGTGAGCAACACAAACGCTGGAAGACCCTATGGAGATTATCTATTCCACCCAAAATCCAGACTTCATATGGAAAACTGCTCATAATAACCTACCCACTAAAGACAATCTAATGGTAAGGGATGTTATTGATCTGAATGCCTATCCACTGTGTTGGGTGCTGAATCCATCATGCATTGGATGCGAGAATGCGAACGGTGCCGAAGAGTTGCTGGAACCGGTTAAGCTTAATTAATGCAAACTGCATCAATTCGTGAATTTCTAATTGACTACCAGACACAACTGGATGACGAGACCTTTTGCAAAATTTGTTGCTATGGAGCCTATAGAATGCACGTAACTGGTGTTCCAACAGACCTGATCTAAGATAAACCTGCCTCCTATTTGCTCAACTTCTAAGAGCTTCTGCCTATAGGAATGTTTCTACGCTTGGAGAAATAGAGTTTCTCTAAGCAAACAAAGCTTATGGGGGGTGTGTGTAATGAGTGATTGATCCCCTGAAATGTGTGTGAGGGGTCCTATTTATAGTGCTCAGGGAAGTCTAAGGGCGTGGACCTGCTTAATGGTGAAGATTATGCCCGAAAATCTGGTCCAAAACTGCGTAGAATCAAATGAGCTGGATGTCCGCCATGGCCGGCGGTCATGGGTGACAAGACCGCCAAGGCCGGCGGACAACCCGCTATGTCCGCCCAGCACCCTGCGTTTTTCCCGTTCTTTCCTTTTTTGCTCTCGGTTTCCCTTAATTCCTCCTTGATTTGATTCTACCGCAATCTATCCAGAATCAGCTCTTTTCTTGATTAGTACTCTCCCCAATCATCTCCTAATTGATTAATTACACATTAAGTCCCCAAATCATACCAAAAACACATTTACCATATTAAGGATGATTTGATTTTGATTTTCCATGAAAATCAGAACCAAAATTAGTCTGCAAGTAAAGTGTTTATGGGCTAACCAAACTCTAGAGAATCCACTAACTTGGGCTCTCAAACCCATCCCCAATCCAAAGATAAATCATCTCATTAAAATTGGATTGAAGATAGATGAAAGACCCAAACACATTTTAGTGTAAATAAATCTTATTATATATTTTATCCTAAGATTAAATCGTCTCATTAATCCTAGTAGTCCAATATACAAAGGCTCAAATTATTGAAATGCATTGTTTCCACTAAGATAAATTCTTAACGTGCCTTACTCCTAGGATCAAATCATCTCATTAACTCTAAGTTCAAACATGTTTAAAACCTAAACTTTGTGGAAAATTCTTGGGTCAAATTTGGTTGTTCACAGCGTGGGTACACATAGACCATCGCTGAGGCAAGATAGAAAAGAAGTGGTGTCACATCAATAGAGTTAGGTTATCACCACAATAGTGACAGGCTTCTCACCTTGCAAGTAGTCATTCCTCGTCAGGCTCTGGCTCCGCCGGTGGCGGAGGAGTTGATGGATCTGGGGGGTCTCGTCCCCTTAGCGCCTCACGGGAAGCAGCTTCAGCAGCCAATTGAACTCCTCCGTAGAATTGGCGTGTGCCTTCTACAAAGGATTAGAGCCGATCCTTCACCAGTCGGATTGCGTTTGCCCGTGCAGTGAGGGTACGAGGTTTCTGAGCTTGAAACCTTTCGATTTCTCACCGGAGCATACGGGACACGTGCACTCGCCATTCTTCCTCAGGCGGGTGCGCCGACTCGTCCTCAAGAGGGTATTCTGATGCGAAGATGAGGTCCCGAACGAGATAGTCCAGGACACCTGAGTCGGAAGGGGACAAGATGTGCTCCTTTGATTCGCCATTAGTAAGTTTTTTCACTACCACATCTCACCAGTCACCCCAGTAGGCCCCAGGGTAGCCTAGGCCTGAGAAAGTTGGCAGCTTCGGAGAGGATGGTGGTAATTCGCCGTCTAACCGTTCTGGGGAGAATGGAGGCGAATTGTCAGCCATGCAAAAAGGGGGAGTGAATCAACTAATCCCCTTCGCTTAAAATAAATACCGATGGTTCTGAGACGACAGGAAAACCAAAGCAGCAACAAGCCAGGCACTCTGATTCTTATTCGGGCCCAATCTGTGGTAGCCCAAGGGCAAAAGGGGTATTAAGGCAAAAGGCCCGAAGTGTTTGTTGGCCCAGCCGGAGGCCTCTGATAGAAAGTGCCAACGAGACGGACCACAGTCAGGGTACCGCACGACAAAAATAACGACCGACAATTCTGGATAAAGGGTCGTACAAGATCCAGAAAAAAAAAAGTTACAAGCAACCCTACCTTTTGTGCTTATTAGTCGGAATCCGACACTACTGGCGGTGCTGGAGTTGAGGGAGTTACTGTGTCCCCTACGTTCATGACAGAGGGATAAGCAGCCTCAACAGCAGCAATGTCTCCATCGGCAGCAGCGACCGCATCTGCAACAACAGCGGCAACTTCCCCCCTATTGCCCCCGTGGTGAAGGTGATGTTGGCGTGAGGTTTGCTCGAAAGCTCGAAGGCGTTGAGCCACAACGGCGATGGCGTAGCTGCGGATGTCAGCCAGCGGATTCTGCACCACCTCGTTCTCATAGAGGGACATCTCTTCGTCCCAAATTAGATCGGCGATCCTGACACGCCAATCGACAATAGGCTCATCATCCATATGACTAAGAGCATGGTAGACGACCGCTCGGGCCACCCGTTCTGGAGGCCATTCGGGAGCCCGCTGAGAGCGGCAAAAGTGTTGGTCCCAGTGGGAGAGGACGCTGATGGCTTCATCCTGCCAGTCACCCTAGTAGACGTTGGGTGCTGGGAAGGCATGATGAAGAGGAGGTGGTACATAAGCCATGGGTTGTAAGGGTATACTTGGCGAAAACTCCTGGAGAGATGGAAGCACGTTTAGGACTGAATGCTAGGGAATAATGAAGAGCGTACGCAAGTAAGGCTTTAAATAGTGAAACTCATACAAGCATGTGGGGTTCGTCCAAGCAAGGCAACGCATCGAAGTCAATGAAATTAATTGACGTGGCGGTTAACGCTACATCAAAAATTTAATCAGAAGACGCTTCGGTCGGCTAAAACATGTTTATTAAACAACAAAAGGATGTGGTACATGTGTAAAAGAGCCAACGACTGAGGCAAACAGGATTATTACAAACAAGGAGCTTTTACCCCCGACGACGTCTAGCAGTCGCATCGCGTTGGGTTTCCCGTGCCAGCCGACAGGTGGTGAGTACAGGAAATCCGCACGTAAAAATAAATGCGGCTGGCCAACTGCCGGATAGCACAGTCCTCGATGGTCTGAGAGGCCCAGGGGAGAAGAATGGGGGTACTTCATAAATGGTCTTCCTCGGCGGCCAGCATGCTGAAGAGTTCCTGCCACCATCTCTCTATGTACCCTTTCGTGGTAGTCTCTACCATGCAACGAGCAGCCTCCTCCGGCGAAACATCATCACGACCCCAAATGGAGCGAGCATGCCGTTCACGGGCACAAAAGATGCGCACCACATTATCCCTCCAATCTACCCAGTAATCGCCGAGATAGACATTTGGAGGAAGGGGAGCATCGTCGCAATGATCCATTTGGAAGTTCGGGCAGTACGGAGGAAGGAAGAAAAGTCCTTTACTATGAAGATTACGAGTGGTGCAAACCAAAGACACAACGCCACTTTTATAGCACCCGAGGGGAAAGCAACTAAAGAAGGCAACGGTTCGGGTACTGTAAACACCATATCAGGAGGCGATAAATGGAATGACCAGGCGATGCGACCAAGAACGGTCAAAAAACGCACCGGGAAAGGAAAGTACATTTATTGACATAACCTCGTTTCAGTACAAGATATATTATTACATCAACGAGGAGGATAGCCTCCCCTGTGCTTGGCAATGGTTTCTTGAAGTTGCCTGCTTATTGCCTGAAGCTCTTTGATTCTCGCTGCTACTGAACCGTACAGAGAGAATGAAGAGGCAGTGTCGGCCTAAGGATCGTCATCTGGGTTAGCCCTCATATCCAGCGGTGGCGCGGCAGTAGACGAGCCTGGCACCACCGGGGGTCTGAGTGACTAAGCAAGCGTGACGCCACAAGGGTAAAAAACCGGCGGAGCTCCGGCCGGATACACTGGCCCATTAACTCAGGCCTCAACGCGCGAGCCGGTGCTAGGAACGGTCGGGAGTTCTTCAAAAAGACCACTGGATGCGTCGCTCACAGAATCGGAGGAATCCCGGTCCGGAGAGGGAACTCTTGGCGGTGACGCTGGTGGATGGGGTTCCATTACTGGTCGTAAGATTTCGTTGTGGGATGAACAGTGTTAGGATTGCAGGTTCTATAGCCAAAGTTGGTGACTCTTTAGGAAAAGAGCCGAACAGGCATTTAAGGGACATGACCTCTGGGATGGAAAAGGGATGTTTGGGCTCCAATAGCTATGGCCCAACTCACTCGAAAATAGATGATCAAAGGTTGTGGGGCGGCTCAAAATTTAACCCAAAATTAGAGACAAGCATTATTTACTACGGTGCACAGGAACATACATGCAAAAGGCAGGCTAAACGATTAATAGGTTTCTGTTCAAAATGACCTTAAATCCGGAATACAAGCCTAAGAGCCTACGGCACGCTAAGTCTTGCCTCGGCGCTCCATCAGACGGAGTACTTCTCGACGAAGACCACCGGTTTTGGTATTCAAATTGGCATAAGAGGCTCGAAGACGACAACCCTCTGCCTCTAACCGGATAATCTCACACTGGAGTTCGGCAATATCACCTCTCAAGGACACATTCTCAACTTCGAGGGTGCGATTTCTGAGGATCATGTCCCAGAAAATAAGGCCAGGTTGGGAGGATGATGGCGATGGCCGACGGAGGAAGAAACCGCCAGGGTGCCACCTTGACGTAGAAGTTGAACAACCCGGTGGTGGTGGCATTAGGTGATGAACATCGCTTGTTGGCGGACGGCCGTCTGGTTTCCCCACTGCTAGGATCACGGTTCTGAATGTCGGCTACAGTGTTTCTGACACTCCTGAAGAACCATTCAATCCATGAAAACGGACGCCTCGAAAATGGCAAATTAAAGTAAAAGGTGAGAAGGCATGGTGACAAGTTCTGGACAAAATGGCTACAGTTCATTAATGTAGCTATGCGTTGGAATATGAAAGACAGAGAATGAACCACGCCAAGGCCTGAGGTGATGGGCTGACATTTAGAACAAAGGGCGAATGGGGAGCCGAATGGTTTAAAGCGGTAGGCCTGCGCGTATGTTTTTGGGGAATGCTTCTCGTCGGCGCTTTGTGTCGCGCACGCTTTTTTGGAAAAGAAAGGAAACTAGTGACGTCAAATCCGCGTTTTTGGGTAATGAACAAATCAGGAAATTTGGTCCTCCATGCAATAATGGCGGAGATATCAAAGCGCCAGACCATTAAGTGAGCGTGTTTGCTTTTGAAGTGACAGCAGGAAGCGCAATTTGGGCTTGGCCCATGATAGATGGGATCTTGACCTCGTTAGGCTTCGAGCCAAAACCAGTAGGCCAAGATTGAAGAGATATTTTTTCCTAGATTGTGCTATAAGCGCGAGTCGGGGAAATTAAAAGTGGAGGCCAAGGATGGCCCAGTAACACAAAAACCAAGATCCATAGAAGAAAGAAATTGCATTCAAAGAGGGTAGAAGCCGTACACCGGAATGTAGCTACAAACACCTCCTACAGGCTACACAGGAAAGAAATTTGACACTCGAATTATTACCGCATGCAGAAAAGAAAACAAGGACCTTTCGGGAAAATTGGAGTGTCAACTAAACAAAGCTAAGAGGCTGTATAAAAACACGGCGATCCGGCTAGGAGATTGTAGCCCTAGGATGTGATTACTGAGTCGCCGCCAGAAGAGTAGCAACGGAGTGCTGGCAGGTGCAACGAAAAGCATGGATAGCGAAATCTTCCGGAGTCTGAGCGTTGCGGCAAATCTGGTTCACCAAGAGCCAAGTAGCCAAATCACTGGGAGTGAGGCGGCTGGCATACAGAATGCGATGATGCTACAGGACGACTTCACGGAACACCTCTTCGTCCAAATAGTGAATGTAAAGAACGTGAAGAAGGCTCTGTTGGCGACAATCCTGCGAAGATGTCATAAGGCTCAGGCGAGTGTTATACCACAGGTTAAACACCGTGGCAGCCTTAGAAGCCCAGCGGGCCCAAGCATTCCACTCCAGAGAGGCGCATAGAGGCGCGGCTTCAATATAATCGCTGAGACTTGCCATGATGACAGAAGAGCTTTTGGACGGAAGGACGTCTTAAGATAGCACAAAAGGCATGCATGCACAAGGTGTTTCCTTAGGAGCGAAGTTTATATAGAACATTTGAGGGGCATCCTAGCAATTATGGCAAAGTGGCATTTGAGTCCTTGGCAGGCTAATGGCTAAAGGCTGCAGGGGTTTTTCGAGCAAAATTCAGAAGAGTGCATGGTACTAGGAGCCGTGGAATAAGAAAGGAATGGCTCATAAAGCCTTACGGGAGACAACCCAAAGTAGGCAAATGTGAAAGTGCCAAGTGGTATAATATTATTAAAGCCAGTACAGTCACGACAGAAAAGCGGCCTACAAAAGGGAAATTACAATAAATCGTAAAGCTTAAGCAGGAGAAGGAAAATGAAGGCCCAAGGGCCCGAAATAGCCTTTCAGTACAGCAACACGACGGGCCATATCGGTAAAGCTGATGTGTGAATATTTTACACATCATTTGGGGTTTATTTCATACCTTTTTGTTTCCTTTTTAGTTTTATTTTATTTTTTTCTTGTATTTATTTTATTTAATTTTAATAAATTTACTCATCCTAGTGTGTGAGGACCTTTTTGCAGGAAATTATGAATTCTTGGTCGTTTTGAAGACGAGCTCTTTGGATATGGACTTAAGTTGAAGATGGTGAAGAAGGAAGGATGAACTTGGTTATTGGCCAAATCAACAAACCGTCTTGATTCTCCTGCATCTTTGGCTTTGAATTTTAAATTTGGAAAAAAAAGCCAAATCTTGATCCTGGTTCATGATGAATGCGCCACCTTCCAGCAAATAAAGCTTCAAATTTCAAAAGCCAAGAAGATCATTGCTTTTGGCTTTTGTCCACATGTGGCCCCTCCACCAATTTTGAAGAAATTTGATATTGCCAAAATCCCTTGATGTGTGCCTAGCCTAGCATTTATTTTGGCTGACATGCAAGCTTGGCCACACATGTCCCCCTCCCACTACTATAAATACTTGCAAGAAGACAAAGCCAGGGGGCATCAATCACTTCCAATTTTCGGCAGTAGCATAGCACTTTAGACTAGGAATTTCACTTTGTATTATTTATTCTTTCCTTGTAACAACTAGTTTATTATTTTAAGTTGTAGATTGGAGTTGGGAACAATTCCAGAGACAAGGTTCCATCGTTGAATCAAGGTTTGAGTTATTAATTAATTTATTTTTATTTTACTTTCCTTGAGTATAAATGATGGCTTCTCTAGCAATTGTTTCTTCTTCATCTATGTCTAGCTAATTTTCTTAATCTAGGATTAGGGGATGATCTTGTCATTAATTCCATGCAAACTTAATTAAATANGTTGGGAACAATTCCAGAGACAAGGTTCCATCGTTGAATCAAGGTTTGAGTTATTAATTAATTTATTTTTATTTTACTTTCCTTGAGTATAAATGATGGCTTCTCTAGCAATTGTTTCTTCTTCATCTATGTCTAGCTAATTTTCTTAATCTAGGATTAGGGGATGATCTTGTCATTAATTCCATGCAAACTTAATTAAATATAATTTCCTTAATTTAATTCTTCTTTGATCTAGTCTTTGATACTTAATTAAGTTAGTTGTCTGATCAACAATTAGCTTAAATCCATAATAGGAGATTGTTAAGTGACAACGTCAGTTTCCTATAGAAAAACTTAGACCGGGCTTTAGGAACCGACCTCGGGGGGGGGGGGGGGGGGGGGTGCTTTCTATTGGAGACTTAAAGGTAAGAACTTAAAGCTCTTAATTTATTTCAACACTGGCATAATGGATAGTGGAGATAAGTTAGGAAGGGGTTTTACGGCTTACGGAAGTAGGCTATTGATCTAGTTGAGTTTACCAGTTCTTTCAAAGAAGAGTATTTTTAGGATTTAATATCAGATCTACACAGGCAAGTCATGTAGTGACAGAACACGACTTGGTTGTGTTGCACTTAAATGCATGGAAATTGTGGCAAGGGATTCCCCGAAGTCCTAGGTGTTTTTATTTATTGTCATCTCGTTTTTTACCATTCCTTGCAGTTTACTTGTTTAGTTTATTACACCATCCAATCGACTCCTCTTAGAGGTTTAATTTTCTAGATAATCATATATCACATTGTTAATAGTACTTAGCAAAGATCCCTGTGAGACGAGCTTGGTACTACAACACCCTGTATACTTGCAGGAGGCTATCAAGTTTTTGGCGCCGTTGCCGGGGATCGGCGTTAATATTATTTGACTTTGTGAATTGGTTAATCTAGATCTTTCTTTTTCTTTTTCACCCGTTTTGTTTAGTGTGTTTCTTTTTCAGATCGTCTTGGTGCATGAATCTTAGAAGCCCGGGAATACCACCAGAAAAGCTAGATCCCGAGGTCGAGAGAAATTTTTGGGCCAAACTTCGTAGACTCCGGCTCGAGAAGGAATCAGAGGACGGCACCTCAACTGAAGGAGAAATGGCTGAACACAATGAAGAAGTCCGGTTCGGACCTCGAGCTAGACCGGTCCGAGACTTCTCAATCCCTGATGCAACTCTTGCACAGTCTAGTGTGGTCCGTCCAACTGTGCAAGCAAATAATTTTGAGCTAAAACCGGCCCTTATTAAGATGGTCCAGCAAGATCCTTACGGAGGCTCCCCTGTCGAAGATCCAAATGAGCACTTGCAAGATTTCTTAGAAATCTGTGACACGATCAAGGTGAATGGAGCCTCGGAAGATGCTATTAAGCTGCGCCTCTTTCCTTTCTCACTCAAGGATAAGGCAAAGGCATGGTTGACGGCACAAGCTCCTGGGACATTTAATACATGGACGGCTCTATCCCAGGCTTTTCTGAAGAAATTTTTCCCTCCCAGCAAGGCCATGATATTTCGGAACAACATAATGGAGTTCAAACAAAAGGCCAATGAATCGTTTTACGATGCGTGGGAAAGATTTAAAGATGCACTAAGAAGATGCCCACAGCATGGCCTTCCAGATTGGCTGATTGTGGAAAAATTCTATGCTGGCCTAAACGAGACCCTCCGTGCACATGTTGATGCAGCAGCCGGAGGAGTAGCTTTAGCTAAAGATGCTGCGGATGTGTACGAACTATTCGAGCACGTCGCCAGCAACAAATTTAATTGGTCTACTGAGATACCTGGCGGAAAAACTGTCGGAGTTCTTGAACTTGATACTGTGAGCGTGATGAATGCTAAATTGGATGCCATCTTGAAGCTGAATGGGAAAGGACAGTCCCATTCTTGTGCTAGATGTGAAGGAAGCTATCAGGAGTGCCCAGTAGAAGGCGGCTATGAGCAAACATGCCAGGAGCAAGTCAGTTACATCAACCAGAGGGTCCAAAAAGATCCTTACTCAAACACTTACAACCCAGGGTGGAGGGACCACCCCAACTTCTCTTGGAAACCTCAGCAGCCAAACCAAAATCCAGTCGGAAGAGGTCTTCCCGGATTCCCTCCCAAACAACCTGCACAGCTATACCAACAGGGCTACCAACAAGCTCCTAAAGACGATATGCAAACTTCCATGGCCACTTTTATGAAACAACAGCAGCAGTTCATGGAAGAGTAGCGTCAGGTTGTGAAGGGACTTTCTGACAAGATAAACAGCCTAAAATGTCAGATTGCACAAGCTGGTCCCAGTCAAGGCAATCCCGACAGACTACCAGGGAAACCGGAGGTCAACCCTAAAGCTCAATGCAACGCTATCACTCTTCGGAGTGGTACTCAGTACGAAGAGCGACAACCTCCCTCAACCCCGATAGAAGAAGGAGTACACGGGCAGGCCGTGCAAGTAGACAAGCCAGCAGAGCACGAGCAGGCTGTGTCGGCCGACAAAGGAAAAGGAAAGAAGGATGAAGTAAAAGCTTATGTTCCACCTATTCCCTTTCCTCAAAGGCTCAATCCACTGGTACATGATAAGAAGTTTGGATGCTTCCTCGAGATCATGAAGAAGCTCTACATCAACATTCCGTTTATCGAGGCTGTGTCCCAAATGCCCACTTATGCAAAATTCTTAAAGGACATCTTGTCTCATAAGAATAAATTGATAGATTATGGGACAGTGGCTTTGACAGGAGAATGTAGTGCTATCATCCAAAACAAGCTCCCGGATCCAGGAACTTTTACTATCCCTTGTGACATAGGGAAGGTGCGTATTGAGAGAGCACTTTGCGATCTAGGAGCAAGCGTCAGTGTGATTCCCTTATCAATCAGCAAACAGCTAAACTTGGGGGATCTATTTTGGGCTGTTGAGCCCGAGTTTCTGTTGTATACACTGTATGTTGGGCTTGGTTTGGTTGGGACATCACAGTCCCGGCACGTGTTTACTGTGTACGGTAAATACGGGTCGGGGCGTTTCATTTTGGTAGCGGAGCGGGCGTTAGGTCTTGTTGGGCAGTCCTTATGTGTTTGTTATTCTTGTTTGCATAGTTCGCTCTATTTGTTTATTATTTTATGTCATTTAGTTAGTGCATTATGGATCCAGTCAAGGGACGCTAGCTGCCGCAGAACATACACATAAGAGGTAATGATGCCATAAATAAGCGGAAATATAAATATTATTAATAATACTAATATTTTCATTACAAACATTAATATTACATTGATATTTAAAAAAAATACATTCACCGCCTTGGAACGACGTTGACCCTGAAGCTGTTGGGGTCATTGTTGATGTTGACTGTGATGCTGTCGCTCCACGAGAACCACATGCTGCCTGTGTTGTTCTGGCCAAGAAGCTCGAACCGGTTTGCTTGAGGGAACCGGAGTGGGATGAGACCGTGATCGTCTTCAGGCTGCCATTGGGTCTCCGTGAGAAGAACCATGTTTGGCTTGTATTGGTTCTTCAGGTCCCTCAAGGTACGTGAGAACTCCTGGGAACGCCTAGCGACTCCTCTGCAGTTCCATACCAGAAGTCAGGCCTTTGGCCAAGTTACGGGTAACCTAGTCATTCTTGGCATGCTCTGGGCAGTGATCGAGAGCTGGTAGTAGGTACCTTGCTCCAGGGAATGGCAAATGGACTCTAGGTTGAACTCCTGAAGTCTTTCAGAAATGGAAAACATGACGGAGTTGGCCGAGCCGTAGAAGGAGGTCCTTAGAGTGCCATGGTCCTCTAGGAAGAACGTCTCTTCCATGGGAGTGACGAAGAACCTCGACTAGCAGAGTTCGTCGACGAAGACCAGACGTGGCATTCTGCCGAGCTCGTTCGGTAGTTCTTCTGGACGCTCGTTGATCATGCTGTAGGCCAGCCGATTTCTTCTGCCTAGGTTGGCACCTTCGACGAAGAAGACGGATGATGGAGCAGGCATTGTGTTTGGAAGTGTTGGTGATTTGTTTTTTTTTTTTTCTGAGTTATGAGGTTTCTTTGCTTGAGCGTTTGTTTGCTTCAAGATGCTTTTGATGATTTACACCTCACCGCTCCGTCTTTTATACTCTTATGGGGAGCGTGATTACTGTTTTCGATTTTCAAGATTTTGCTTTTTGAAAAATTTTCCGTTGCTTTATTTATTGCTTCGTTACTTCATACATTTTTTTCGGGCTACAAATGCCAGTGTTTTTCAGCTCTTTTCCATCTCACGATTTTCTAACGCCCTGGCTACCTTGGCGTTTCTTTTTATGACTCTTTCTTGCATCTTTTATCACAAGCATCCGTGACCGTTGAGGCTAGACTGATGGGACCGTACCTCGAGTAGAGCGCATGTGCGACAAGCTTACACCTGTTCGGACATCATGGAGGGATACGAGACTTGACAGACGTTTTTGGCTCATGCAGAATTTATGGACTAGTGGGTATCGTTTCTTTCCAGGGGCACAGGACGTGCTCGTGATCATCGCCTTGCGAGTTAACGGATATCTTTTTCACGAGGGGAACCGACGTCACCGTTAGTGGTACGTTACGTTTCTCGGGATCGAGGATGTTTACGACCGTTTTGGGCGCTGATTATGAAAATATGTTTTTGTTTTAACTTCTTTATGTTTTGGTTTTGTTAGACGAGTTTTGTTTTTAATGTCATTATGTTTGATTTTATATTCCTATTGTTGATTTTTGATTTGCTTTGAGGTGCTTCGATTTTCTGTTAAACATAAGAGATTTTAATTTAAAAAGAAAACTTATTTTATTTATTTCATAACGGTTTACAACGGAGAAGAAGTACTCTAAGGAGTTACTTGCTTCTCTAGGTCTTTTACAAGTTTTTGGACGTTTTTCATGTGAGGGAGGAGTTCCGCGCAAGCCAGTTCTATCTGCATCACCGCCGAGCTGATCCTCTCCAGCGAGACGTTCAGCTGCGTCAGAGTCTGCTGCGGAGTGCTGCTTTCAGCCGTTGCTTTGCCCTTCTTATCCTCAGCTTCTTTGCCAGCACGCTTCGTTCTCCGTCTGCTGGAGACGACCATGTGTTCTGTCAGACCGACGATGTTCGTCTTGAAGTGCTTCTTGGGAGGTTCTTCATCGGAGCTTGTCGGGAAAGCAGTGCCACTGTTTGAGCTGTTGTCCTCGGAGTCTGAGGTAGTTCGAGATCAGATTGGAAAGTTCTTGACTGTGTGTGAGTTTGCCAGTCATGAGGTTCGGTTCTTATCGAGGATGAGATGTCGCTTAAGGGTATAAGCAGTATCTTGCGTTGAGTTGGACACCTGGCAGAGTGTGCCAGAAGCTTATCGTGGTAGGACCTACGGATAAGACGGAATTTTGGGGACGAAATTCTTTTTAAGGTGGGTAGACTGTAACAGCCCGGGTAAAAATTTTGGATTTTTACCGAACTGTAAAAGTCTTTCTACAGTGATTTACCGGAAGAATTAATCTTGGGTAATTAATTCAAGGTAAATCGGGCTTCGTTTTTTGTAACCGAGGGTTTTCCCGCGCTCGGGATTTCTCCGTGGATTTTTCGGACCTAAGTTGGTATTTTTCGGGTTCCGGAATCTTCGAAAAATCACACCGAAAAATAACAAAGGGGGGATATCAGTTGTTTTCTGGTCCGGACGAGACACGACTGCGTGATTGAGTCACGCAGCCGCCTCCCACTACACAACCTGTGACTTACCTGTGCTGCCCGTGACCTGCTCTTCCCTGCTTCCTTTTTCACGCCATCACCTACAAAAAAAAAAAAAAGAAACACTGCCACATCCTCATCTTCCCTTCTGCATTCTTCTTCCTCTGCACCAAAATCTGCCCATCAATCCTCTCCTGCATGCTACCTAAAAAAAACAGTAAAATAAAAGAAATAAAGAAAAAACACACAAACACAACACCCCCGCCGGCCGTCATACAACCCGAGACCACCATCAGCCACCATCTTCTCCTCTCCTCTCTTCCTCCTCCTTACCGCCGCTGCAAACACAAGACGACGCCACCACCGATCGCTTGCACCAACCCCCAGCCGTCTTCCTTCTTTCCTTTCTCCTCCTCGCCGTCCAGTGGAGACAACCCAAGCTAGCCGGCGGGTTGCCTCAATACCAACGACGGGCGACGCCAGCAACTGCAGCCGACGCCGCATCTCCCTCGCGTCGCACCGCCGCGTCATCTCCTTGCCTCGCTGCACGGGTGGTCGCCGACGAGTGGTGAGCCAACCAAGCTTTATAATTCCTCTCTTAAATTCTTCGTTTGATAAGAAATTCTTGGTGATGATGGCCATGGCAGCATGAATCAAGTGAGGAAGACGCGACCCGGATGAGGGTCACGGGTCGGGTTGACCCGAGGGATTGTGGCTGTGGTTCGGGCTGACCCATATGTCGCTGGGCTGTGTGTGTGATGTGGGTTGGGCTGGGCTGGACTGATGTGCACCTGGGCCTGCGCGTGGGCCCACACCTGGGCTCCTGCCTGGAGCTTGGGTCTGGTCTATGTGGTGGGTTGGGTTGGCACTATTGGCCCAGTCCGATTTAATTAAAGAAAATAATAAAATCTGGAAAAAGAAAATTAAATGGAAGGAAAATGATAATAAGGATTATATTTTGGGAAAATAATTCTGGAAAATATGATTTTGAGAAATAAATATGGTTATATTGGAAAATTAAATTATGGAAATATTTTGGGAAAATATGAGATATGGAAAATAATTAATATTTATGCATACGGGAATAATTTGGGAAATATTGTAACGCCCCGAATTTTCGGTATTTGATTTCTACGAATTTTTGGAATTTTTTAAATTTTTATTTCCAATTTTACCCTCACAAAACATCCAGGTATTTATGGTTGGGAAAATATTTTATTCTTAGACAATATTATCAATGTTATTATTATTATTAATTCTATGTGGGAAGTAATCATTATTTCAGGATTTTAAATTGAATTTTATTTGAGTTAGTGTGTAAAACACAAGTATTGGTGTAGTTTTAACCTAAACTACGTCGTTTTTGGGAGCTCATAACATTAAACTCGAGCAAGGGTCGCGTTTTGACCAGGGGGTATGGCTGCATTGACATGAGGTGCGAGGGAGACAAAACGACGTCGTTTTGCCAAGCAAAATGACGCCGTTTTATGCTCCGGCCGAACCCTAGGGTTACCCTAGGTATAAAACCCATTCTTTTCTTTCTCTCTTCTCTCTTTTCTTTTCTTTTCTACCTAATAACGGCTGCTCCCTTTCTCCCTTTCTCTCCAGTTCCCTCTCATCTTTTCTTGTTTACAAGTCGCCGCCGCCGTCGACATGTGGCCGTCGTCGCCTTCCTTTTCTCTCTTTGTTTGTTCACCTTCATGTCCTGCCCACTTGAATCGCAGCCGCCGTTGCAGAAGGAAACGAAAAGGGGTCCGGTGGGCTCTGCACAAGACGAATCGGGCGTGGCTGCGAGGCCTTGACGGAGGTGTCATCGCCGCCTTCGCCGTCGCATGGAGGCGCCGCCGGCTTCCTCGCATTCTTGGTCCGGGTTTGGCCGTTGTGGACGCAACAGCGAGGGGTGGTTTGAGGTTGATAGCCGTTGTGGAGGGACGGGCGCGACGGGCACTGGAGCCTCTCGACTCGAGCCGTGAGTGGCCGTGTTGTGGTGTCGCCGTCGCTGTCTCTCGCACAGTCGTTGCTCGGTAAGTCCCGGATCTCCCTTCCTCTTCCTTCTCTTTTGTTTTCGGGCTTTGATGTTAATCGGGCATTCATCTCTTTTGTTTGGTGTTGGGTTGTGTGTGCTGTGAAGTTGCGGGGCTGTGGTGTTGTTTGGCGGTGTAGTGTGGTTCTAGCTGGTGGTTGGGTCGCCGATAGTGGGTTGTTGAGACTCGGGCCCTGCTTGTTCCGGCCAGCGTTCGTTCATCTTCGGTAATGAGCAGGTGCAAATCTGTCCCGTGGCTGCTCGGGTTGCCTTACTCCGGTAAGGATCCAATTTCTAGACTTGTCTCTTCTGTTTTAACGCTTGATGGGGTTGTTTTTGTTGATTTGATTGTTGTCTTGCATCTCTACGGGTTGGATAGGCTCGGATCTGGTGCTGTTTGACAGAGTCAGTTTTGGACAGTGAGTTTCTTTTTGTTTTCTGCGTATTCTTTGGCATTTCGGGATTTTCCGGCGGAGGTGACCGGAATCCGGCGAGACTCGGAAATTTTACGGCGAGGCACGGGTTGCTGTTCCGACAAGACATAGTTTCTTTTCCGGCATTTCATGGTAATTCTCGGTGTTGGCAGTTATTAGATTTTGTACATGTCATGTTGTGTAAATGTACTTAATTAATGTATTAAAACGTTATGGACTTAGTGGAAACCGGGTATGCGGGTTGCGAGTGGCGCGGCCGGAATAAACTTCCGATGCGTTTAGAACCGTTAGGCCAAAAAATATTTGGGCTCGGGAGTTCGATAAAAGTATTATTGTGATGGGCCGGGCTTAGGCCCAATTAATGTCATACTAATTCTATATGGGCTTTTAGGCCCAATGACTAATGAAGTGGGCTTTAGGCCCAATGGCTTGTAATTAAGATGGGCTTTAGGCCCAATAAAATGTAACTAATTTAAATGGGTTTTAGGCCCAATGGTTTTGGGGGATGTGGTTTAGGCCCAATATTGTTTAGGAGATTAGAGATAATACACTCTAGGCCCAATTGACTACAATCAGATTTAAGTTAAGTACGGAACTCGGGAATTTGAGTTGTTTGGATTTAGACTCTGATCTTTAGTAACAGGCTTAGTGTCACGGGTTTAACTCGAGATCATGTTATTAATGTTCATTCACTCAATTGTCATGAATAAACTTCTTATATGAGGTGTGTATTCGTAGGACGTTATGGACATAGGAATGTTAAGGTGGAATGAGCTTCGGCTTCCGAGACATTTAATATGGCCCAGGTGAGGACTTATAAACCTTTGTATGCATTACTGCCTACAATGCTCGGTTAAATGTCTTGGAATATAAAGTGGTGTTATTTGTATGGTCTTTAATGCTGTATGCATGCTTGCCTGTTGTGCTGTTGTCGCTATTTGCAAAGTGAATTATGTTGATGTTACCTATGACGTGGTGTGCCTGATGATGTGGCCTGTTTGTCTGATGTGATGTATTGTGCCTGTCTAGTATGACTTGTTTGGTTATGATAAACACATGAGATATAGAATTGTGGTTTGTATGGTGGACTATGGGCTGGGGCCCGGATTTGAGATTAAGATGTTAAATCCACACAACGATGTTGACAATAACGTATGGTACAATTCTTAAAGGATAATTGAGAATAAAATACTATAATAGTTCTACTGTGGGGCTGTTGACCGGTTGGTTCGAGTGGGAAGTAATACCCCTCAGGATGGCATGCGGGTTAGCATGTGGGCCTGTGATGGCCGGTTCTACCTCCCTCTTTCTATCTCCCCCTTTCTACCTCCCTCTTTCTCTCTGTCTCTCTCTCTCTGTGGTTTATATGGGCTTCGTGCCTGGTTTATTTGGGCTTCGTGCCTGGTTGTCTGATCAGACGGGACCGAGCTCGACGCACACAGTAGAGGGCCCTAATAAAATACTTAAACCTAATAACAAAGATAATAAGATAAGTAATGATAAGTGATGGTTGATGTCTGGTGATGACTGGTGTCATGTGCTGTGAATTGTTTGTGCTCTGAGTTTGCTATTGCCTGATGCCGGTGTACTTGTAGTTGATTTGTAATTGTATATTATTGGTTTATTTGTCTGCGGTGAGACAGTGGTTGGTCTCACCCCCTCACAGTTTTACGCAGGTTAGCTGATCGATGATCAGAAGAGCATATCAGCAGGTGACAGTGCTTTCCTCTCCTCGGGTCGGATCCATAGAGTTCACTGCATACATGTTATCATATGTATAGTCTTCCGCTGCATACCCGTTGTTGTGTAATTGTTGTATAAATGTTCATTGATTATTTCGTTGATATTGTATCCCGGGAATGATAAGGGCAATTTGGTCAATCTATAAATAATTTTTAACATATATTAATAAATTGGGACACGGGCGTTTCAAATATATATATGTATATTTATAAATCCGTATTTATTTTCAGAAAATAAGTTATATAATTATATTTACTGGAAGTATGGTTTTCTAATATAATAATATTTGATAATTATTATTGGCAAGTAATATATATTTTGGAAATTATATATATACATATGTTATCTTTTCCAGGAAATTATGGTGATTATATTTTGGGAAAGTATAATTAACTTATGAAAATATTTTTAAAAGAGTTTTAATTAAAGTATGGTACCGAAATTACATTCGGATATACGTACGATATAATATATTCAGTAAAAGATGATAATAAGGCTATGAACCGGGATGGGTTTATTTCGCAGTAATGGCATCATAGTATACCGATTATGTGTATTTATGTGAGCGTGTTGTTTTGTTGTATAGGTTTGGGTATCGGGCAGTTTCCCGAGGAGCCGGCTTAGGACCGGTTATTGTCTCCGGAGTTGAGTAATCGGCCAAGGTGAGGATGGATTTCCTTCAATATGTGCCTATATTACTCGGTTATTGTGTTTGATGATTATTGCATTGTTGAGTGTTGCATTTGTTGAGGATTGTTTCGGGATGTTTATCCCAGTGTCTTGATTGGTTTTGGGATGTTTATCCCCGTACGTTGAGTTTTTGATGTTTATCCTTGTTTCTTTTGGTATTAAGTATAATGGATTAAATAATAATTTGTGATAAGGATGTCGATCCTTGATTTTGGATAGGGATGTCTATCCCGGTATTTTGGTTAGGGATGTTGATCCCTGTGATTTGATTTTGAAAGATGATGATATAATTGTCACGTGGTAAGTGGTGGTACGACTCGATGGTTAAAGACTATTTTGTGGTGGCCATTACCTAGGTTACTTGTGATAAGCATGTCTATGCTTGGGATGTCTATCCTGTGATTATTTTTGGGATGCCTATCTCTGGGTTCGTATTTTTGGGATGTCGATCCCTGGGTTCTCTTGGATTTGGTTTGGCACCCGGAATATGTTGATAACCAGGTCTGACCCCTAGCTTATCCGTGACGGGGCCCAGAAAGATAAAATTGGAAAATTGGATTTTTGTTTTAATCTTTTTGGTCTTGGACTAGTTTTGGGTCTTGTCTTTTGGTTTGGCTGTTATGTTTGTTTTTGACCTTGAATAGTTATAGTGTTGCATATTGATTGTCTATCCTGCGTCGGTGAGCACTTCAGACTCACCCCTCACTTGCGGGCTTTCATCCTGTAGGATGGATTATTTGTGGTACAGGTTTGATGCATACCAGACAGGCTGCGGCGTTATCCCTTGGACAGGACTCGGATCCATAGTTTGCATCAGTGTCGCATATAGTGTCTTTGTGAGTTATAAGTCTTCCGCTGTGCATTATTTTTGCTATTGTTGGGTCATTGGGCCGGTTATGATGTTATTGATGTTTTTATTTTGGGCTGTTGAGCCCGAGTTTCTGTTGTATACAATGTATGTTGGGCTTGGTTTGGTTGGGTCGTCACAGTTCCGGCACGTGTTTACTGTGTACGGTAAATACGGGTCGGGGCGTTTCAATATCCATAAATATTTGCTTTTAAATAGAGAGAGCATAAAAAATGCACGTAATAAGATAGATGCAAATCTTATTATTTCAAAATTAAAATTTTAGATAGGATAGATATAAATCTTATATTTTTTTAAAAAATATAATCTTTGATTTAAAAAAGTAATTTAAATTTAAAAATTAATTCTTTAAGAACTATACACAATGTAAGATATGATGCCAAATGGTTTTTTTACATACTCTTTAATTACCATTTGTCATCTTAGAATCAATTATGAGATGTGTCTCTGCTATATATATATATAATAGATAAATATCAAATCCTTTTTGGCCCATATTTATATCCTACATAATATCATATAAAGAAATGTGTAAGAATAATTAGAGTAATAAATCTTTAATACTTAAATTGAGTTAGAATTTTCATGGGGAAAAAATTGACATGAGAATTACTGTTCCAGAGCTCAAGATCGCCTCAAGACGAGATCTTTTCCTTATTCTGTTTGTTTTTGGTGTAAAGGAGTCATCATTGCTCAATTTTATACAACCAAGTATATCTTTAAAAGTTGGAAAGTAGAAAAAAAAAAAAAAAAGAAGTAGAAAAGAGTCAGTCGTCCGTTTTATCACTTATATACTCTTAAGGGTAAAAAGGTAAAATTACTCGACCCAATTTCTAAACCAGATTGGATTTAGATATTTTGTATAACTTGTACATAACCCAATGGAGGGTAACCACTAATTGGTCCCCGCTAAATCCGTGCCGAAGTTTTTAGCGAATTTTGATATGTTCTTCTAGAGAGAACTGGCAGAGACAAGTCGGTATATAGGGCTTGAAAAACGCTTTACTTATGATATAAGAAGGAAGACAATGTTTCTAAAAAAAGATACGAAAGGAGTTCTATCGCACCCAAGGAGACTTTCTCATGTTCTCAAAAAAAAAAAAAAAAAAAAGAGACTTTCTCTCATGCGGAATTCAACTCAAGCTACTGAAAAGTGGATTTTACTTCATTTTTTATTTGTAATTATGAATTCTCTATTCTATATATTTTTTAAAATTATTCCAGCATGAACTAAATTAGCATGTGGTCGTTGGGCAACAAAATTGGTCAATCCTTAAACATACAGGAGAAGGACCGATAAATTCGTCTATGACTCAAAATATTATCACCATATATACCACTCCAAAAACAGTAGCAGGATGAAACAATTGGTTTTAGCCGATTGCACCTGCTAGGTTGTTTTCATTTTAATTTCAACGACGAAATGTCTCCGCAATTAGATATCTGAAGAATATCTCCAGTCGTAGAGCGAAAACATGAGTGGGAGACCTATATTCTTATCTAAGTGGTCTAGGGAGTATGTGCAGAAGGCAGTTGAGGAAGATAGGGTGGTTAACTTCTATGTGGAGAACATTCCAACAGGATGGGTGGTATCTGATGTCTACCGCGAGATGTCTAAGTTCGGTGTAGTGATGGATATTTTCATTCCTGGGAAGCTTTCTTGGAGTGGCGTTCGTTGTGGTTTTGTTAGGTTCGAAAATTGGGGAGAAGAGGGCGATTTAATTCATAAGATTAACAGAAATGGAAATGCTATGCTGAATGCTAGGTAATCGGTTTCAAACCAAGCGGATTGAGGAAGATAGGGTGGTTAAAGCAAAATTGAACAGACGTACGAGAGTTGGAAAAAAGGGGAAGCTGAAGCGTTTTGGGGGGGGGGGGGGGGGGGGGGNGAGTGGTTGCTTCAAGAGAAGCTGCGTAGTTTGTTTGGCCTGCTCCTGGTTTGTTCCTTTGTGTGCTACTTCCTCCTTGATGTTTAGCTTATCTGTTTTGATATGTCACGGGTGTAGGGTTTGTGCAAAATAAAAGAGTAATTAGGATTTAATGGTATTAGACAATACGAAACTACTGTTATAATATGGAAATACAATTCTGTGGGGTGGAGTCATGGTGATTATGTGGGGATGGTGGGCTATTTGATTCTACTAATGTCGGTGCACTAGGCAGTTAAGGAGGGGTTAAGGAGGATTAGTTGTTTGGGATGGAGTTTTAGCTAGCGCTCTTGGATGACAAGTGCTAATGTGGATTGGGATGGGTTGTCGATATATATTTAGTGCGAGCTTATCTTGGATCAAGGATAATGAGGATCAGTTCTCTGCTGGCTTTATTGTCACTCTGTAATTCTGTGTAAGTCTATTTTTAATACAAAATAGTTTATATCAAAAAAAAGAAAATCAATCCTTTAATTCTATTCACTGGAAGAGAATAGGGTTAATTGAGGAATCAACAATAATAGCAAGGAATTTCATGGCCCTAGGTTAAACTCACACTAGTAAGAGCGCATAAGTTATGATCTATAATACTTTGTATGGCACGCGAGAGCGGATAAAAATAAATTAGATTAATTTTTAACCGATTCTCAAAAACAAGCCATAGGTTTGTCGTTAGGCTCAGCATGTCGCTTACTTTTTTTCTTTTTTTTAGAATCAATCAAATTTCATTGCCAATTTGTACACTGTGTATATACAATTAGCCTCAAAGGCTTACTACAAAAACAACAAAAGAATGAACAAATTCAATGGGAATCACAGAACCTGATGCCCCAGAAATCACATAGGCTTTTCAATTCCAAGGATAAAGGTCTAGATTTGAGGTTTTGCCACCCACCAAATCGCAGTTTCAAATCTGCACAAATTGCTGCCAACATAGCATTAGGAGAGGGACAGCAGTGTGTAAACAATCTAGCATTTATTTCTTTCCAAAGATGATAAATACATGCACACCCAGCCAAGCGTAGGATCATAGACTTGAGAGTTTTTTTTTTCTGCAGAAATTTTTGTGCCCATGGGAATTCAGTATGCCCAAGGGAATACATGTTGCTTACTTTGTTAAGTAGTTAAAAGCAAAAGGGGGAACATATAGTGATGAACGGCAGATGGACCAAGATCTCATCCATCCGAATGATTCTTGTTATTTTAAGTTTTTATTTAGTTTATTTTGGCTTACCTTATACTCTTGTTGTAACTCGAGTTATTAGTTTCTCAGCCTAATTAATCAAAGTCACTAACTATATAATTACAATATAGTCTTAGTACATTGACCAGCTAGGGGGTGCATGGTTGGTTGGGGCATGCCCACCTAGATCTTTGTTATATTTTTATTTTGTAATATAGTGGCATAAATATACCAGCTTCTTTTTTTGATGCTTAATATATGCCAGCTTCATGGTCAGATGTAGTGTGTATGAGAGACTATCAATCCTTGCAAACCAGCTTACGTACTTCTCATCTTGTCCTCATAGTTTTCCTTAGTAATTCCTAGCCTATTATAAAATTTTTAAATAGTTGGATCACTGATCCGAATCTTATAACC
Source organism: Turnera subulata (assembly GCA_028386065.3). NCBI lineage: Eukaryota > Viridiplantae > Streptophyta > Magnoliopsida > Malpighiales > Passifloraceae > Turnera > Turnera subulata. The sequence continues at coordinate 96,848 of JAKUCV010007561.1, forward strand.
TTGTATTGCAAACATCGTTCTAGCCCGCCACGAATCTTACTAATACTAATACTAGATATTTTCATCAACCAAAAGACAGTACATCTAAGTGGGATGGATACCTAATGGGAAACGCGTGAAGCTATGTCCCTATAGGCCGTCCACCGAATCTTCCAAATGTTGCAGGAACACAGGACAAAAGATGTTACACATGCATGGTACATTCCAGCGTTCCCATGATCAGCAAATTTAGGGTTGGATTGGTTTAAGTGATAAATAATTTGATTCCGTTTGAAAAGGTCTTGGATCTGAATTTTTTTATGTAGAAAATCTTTACTAGGAGATTCACTCATTATAACCTGGTGCACTACTCAAATCAGACCCAAATTAGCCGTGACAAAATTCCCAACACCAAATAGGAAAAAAAAAAAAAAAACAAAGCGTTCCCATTGATCACCCTATGCAAGGACGCACTACCACGCTTTCGACAAAAAAGCCTAAGACAGGTGCAATAGGAATAAAAGTTCATTGACTCCTAGATGTGTATAGTTGGTCCTGGGACGTAATTGAATGTGACTTCTTACAAGCTTTCTAGCTACTGCGTGCGATAAGTATGTTCCACGTGACTTCTTACAAGCTTGCTATAAGAGTTAAGTGTAACAAATACATATGACCCTTCTCAGTTTATTTTTACCCCAAAAACGAACCAGAAAGCGGAAAACTACATGGCTTGCCAAAAAACAAAAAGCCACACGACTTGCCATAAAAAATCCATACAGCAAACCGCCGAGGTTGAAACCGCGGCAATTATGTTTCTTTTGACCCCCAGCGGAGACATTTTTTTGTAGTGACTCCATGTAGGTGATAATTATGATTCAGAAGAAAAAGAACGTACGTACGCACAGGGACCATTATCAAAAAGAGTAGTACGTACGTACTCTTTAACCTAATAAATGTATACATGCATCTTAACCTTCTTCAGTGGCCTCATTGACGCTATATATATCAACTTTATCCTACATACCACTCAGTTTATTTTGAGGCAAAAAATGAACCATCTAAGTTCCCAACACTCCGATTATGCTGTTTTAGAGTCTATTCGTCAGCATCTTCTTGAAGATGATGACCATTTTCCAGATATTAGCTCAGCACCCATGATTTATTGCCAGAGTTCTTCCAGTTTTAACAATCATTTCTTGACAAAGAATTGGAGTGATATTCTATGCCTAGCCAACAGCTCCAGCTCCAGCTCCAGTAGTGTAGATGATCAACCCCAAGTGTTTAACGTAAGACTCGAATCCGAGACCCCAGGTGATGAACACTATTCAGACATTCGAGACTTTGCGAGTGATGGTGTGCAAGGGATTCGATTCAGCGCGGTTGAATCAACAACAACCACCATGGCCAACTGTGATCAAACAATAACTTGCAAAGTACAAAAGGGGAAGAAGTATAAGGGAGTCCGGAGAAGACCCTGGGGGACTTATGGGGCAGAGATCAGGGACCCCGAAAAGAATGGTGCAAGGAGATGGTTGGGAAGTTATGACACTCTTGAGGCAGCAGCTCTGGCGTATGACCAAGCGGCTTTCAAAATGCGGGGCGCCAAAGCTAAACTTAATTTCCCACATTTGGTTTGACATCAATCACCTATATGACTCCATGCTCATTAGGGCTACTTTCAAGTAAAAATAAATGTGTCATTATGGATGAAGCAAAAATCAGATCTTTGTATCTATAGGGGAATAAAGGAATTTGAATGATCTGTTGGTTAAAATAATTTTTTGTCCTTTTTCCTTATTCGACTTCACAAATATTGTCTCTCTATTACTATTTTCCGGAATTTTGTCCCTTCTTTGACATGTGTTTTTAATATAAGTTTTTTTTTCCACGTGCAACTTATATTTTTTAATCAACTAGTTTTTATGCACGTGCGATGCACGTGATATGGTATTTATACTAACAATCACCAATAATAATAATATGCTAACATTGTTTTTTTAAAAATTAGTAACATATCGTTCAAATATTAATTATAATAATAGTAGTATATAAGCTATGGCATTGTTTCTTTTGATTATGAATGTGAGTTTTTTTTTTCCTTTCTCTTTTAAAATATAATGTAAAAAAATATTAGGAGATAATTGTTTCTCATACCTTGATCTTCTCGTTCAAATATTTCATCAGCAGACGAAAATACAGGGCCAACGTTATAATTGTCAACTGGGTTACTTCTAGATCCACCATTCACTTGATTTCTTTTCTTGATATTTTGATGCCAACCAACTTCGCCTTTCGGAAACAATAAAGGATATTGCAATGCGTTATAACAACTGTAGTAATGCTTCACCGTATGTTTCTGTCCCGAATGAGCATGAACTACAATATCTCTCTCAAAAGGTACATTAGCATTATTACCTTCAATCCATATTGCAGCAACCTGTTCTGATGTAGGTGCATTATATATACGCTGATCAAGAGATGAATTCGTATGGATATGTATATGAAGCTTTTCAAAAGAATGAAAATTTTTTAATGGTTTCAGAAATTGAGCATAAGGATTTCCTTCAAGAATATCCATCAACTTCTTCACGATACTTTCATTCAAGTTGGCATCTTTAATGATTTGCATCCTGTTCTGCAACTCATTGTTAGTATCGTAAAAGTAAAGCTGAAAATATTTGGGGGTGCTTTCTGTCGGTACCAATCCCGGAAAATTATGATAAATTTGGCCTTGTTGTAACGCCCCGGATTTTTGGTATTTAACTTCTATGGATTTTTTTTTCGGGATTTTTGAAATTTTATTTTCAATTTTACCCTTGTGGAATTATCGGGTATTTATGTTCAAGGAAAATATTTTATTTCCTTGGTAATATTATGTTTATGTGAAAATGTATCTTTATTCTAAATTAATTTGGAATTTTATTTGTGTTTACTTGTAAAACACATGGACTGGGTGTAGTTTCATCCAAAACTACGTTGTTTTGGGAGTGCTGTAATATGAAACACAATTTGGGCTGTGTTTTGACCAAGAAGGGCGGGTTGACCAAGCCAGAGGCCAAAACGACGTCGTTTTGGCCTCGGCTGGCCAAACCCTAACCTCTTCTTTCTTTTCTTCCCTCTCTCTCCTTTGTTTTTCTTTTCTCTCTTGCCGCCAGCTCGTCTCTACCTCTCTCCCACGATTTTTCTTCTCCCCGATTTCCTCTCTTCTCTCCCAATTGTTTTTCCAGTGGTTACACAAAACCTTCTACCCCAAAATCTCCTCATTATTCCCTTTCTTTTCTCCTTTTTCCCTCCCTGCCGAACCTCTCTTCTTCTTTTCTTCCTCATCGGCACCATCATCACTTCTGCCTCTCTCTCCTTCACGTTGCCGCTGCCCATCCTCCTTCCTCTTCCTGTTCGCTGCACAAACAACACCAAGGAGCCGCCAGCCGTCGCTACATTGAGGTGGAGAGGGGGCACACACCGAAGAGGACGAACGGCGAAGGGCACGAGGCATGAACTCGGACCTGTCGCCGATGCCACCTGGGTAAGTGCTGCCGTCTCTTCCTCTTTCTTTTGCTTTCATGTGGTTGCTGATATCTTATTTTAGGTTGTTGTCTTTGCCGCCGGGTTGGACGGTGTTGTTTGTGGATGTACGGGTTGGTGGCCGGCGGATGCGTGGGTGATGTTGTTTTCTCGGTGGTGTGCTCGGGCGATTCGAGGACAGAGCTCGGGTCACCGCCACTGTGGTCAGTATTCCCTTTGCTCTTCTGTTCTTTTTCTTCTTTCCTCTCCTTCATGTGTTGTTGATGGCGGGTAGTGGCAGTGAATGGTGGTCGGGTCTGTGTTGTTAATGGTGGAAGGCAGATCTAGTGGCTGCTGTGTTGGTATGGCGGCGGATGTGGTTGCTTGATGGTGTCGGGTTTCTGCCAGTTTCTGGTGCACTGGCGGTGTGGTTACTGTTCTGGCAGGGAAGTCTTAGGGCTCGGGTTTGGTATTGGTTGCTGCTGCTGGTGGTCGATCTGTGTCCTGTGGAGTGAGTGTTGCTGCGGACCTCGATTTGCAGGGGGTTCAAGGCTCCGGGCAGCGAAGATTGTTCCGGTAAGCATGTTTCTTTGGCGAGCCTATGCTTTATAAATCCGTTCTTCCATGTTCTTAGGTTCTGTGTTGTTGAATTGGGTATTTTCGGTTGTGGCAGACCTGTTATGGTTGTTATTCGGCTTTGGTACTGTTCCGGCGAGGCTGACCGGAATCCGGCGAGGATCGAAAATTTTCCGGCGAGGCTCGGGTCACTGTTCCGGCAAGACAGTGTCTTTTCGGCATTACGTGGTAATTCTCGGGCTTTGATGCGAATTTCGGTTCTTGTACTATCTTGTAGTGTAAATGCATTTAATATGTGCATTATGTAATAAATGAACATTAGTGGAATTCGGGAGTTGCGAGTTGAGAGTGCGTGGCCGGAATATATTTCCGACGCGTTTAGAACCGTTAGGCCGAAAAGGTTGGGCTCGGGAATTCATGCGGTTTTGCATGGTATATGCGGTTTAGCATATGGGTCTATTATGACCGGTTCTACCTCCCTCTTTCCCTCTGTCTCTCTCTCTCTCTCTCTCTATGGATATGTTTGGGCTTCGTGCCTGGTTTATTTGGGCTTATGCCTGGTTGTCTCATGAGACGGGACCGAGCTCGACGCACACAGTAGAGGGCCCTAATAAAATATTTAAACCTAATAACAAAGATAATAGTATAAGTAATGACAAGTGATGGTTTGTAGTCTGATGATGTCCTGCTATGTGTATTGTGGTTGTTGTTGTTTGATGTCGGTGTACTTGTAGTTGATTTGTAATTGTATATTATTGGTTTATTTGTTTGCGGTGAGACGGTGTATGATCTCACCCCCTCACAGTTTTACACAGGTTAGCTAATCGATGATCAGAAGAGCATATCAGCAGGTGGCGGTGCTTTCCTCTCCTCGGGTCGGATCCATAGAGTTCACTGCATACATGTTATCATATGTATAGTCTTCCGCTGCATACTCGTTGTTGTGTAATTTGCTGTATAATTGTTCATTGATTATGTGGTTGATATTGTATCCCGTGGAGAAGGGCATTTTGGTCACTTCACATGCTTTACATTCTTCAATGGATGATTTGGGATACGGGTGTCCCGGGAATGATAAGGGTAATTTGGTCAATCTATAATTAATCTATAACTTATATTAATAAATTGGGACACGGGCGTTTCACTTGTGCTTTGAATGTATACACTCCTTGTTTGGACGATGCAAGTTCCTTATCTAAGTTAACACCGAAAGATGTAAATGAGAATATACTGTTGTGTAAGTTTCCCTAGAGCTATTATGACACTCACAACAAGCACAATATGCAGCGGAAACAAGGAAACTTAACCAAGAACCAAGTGAAGCATGCATAAACCGTATAACAAAATTTTTGTACCTGTAGTATTAGGATCTTTCACCTAAATGTTGGACGGAATCAGCAAGAGCAAGACAACGGTCTGGCTCCTCTACGGTATCCACACGAACCGTGATTGGCTTGAAATCATCCTACGAATCAAACCTCGAGCACTCCCGGACTGATGTGCTAGCAAGAGTAAACCGAAAGCAACAACCTTGTGGTGTTTGTGTGTATGGTTATCTTCTTTCTTTCACAAAGAATGAAGAAGAGGTGTGTGTGGTGTTTTCTCTGAATTTTGCAGAAGCAAAACGTAAGAGAGAGGGAGCAGAATGTAGAGAGTGATCTTATCACCACAAAGTGCCCAATCCCACTCATAAAAGTCCATTAGCATAATGGCCAACATAAGGCCCCATTAGGTGACAAGATAATGGCATTCATTATCATGCCTCCACTAATGGACAACCTGAAAACACACCACTTTACCACTAATTTCTGGCCAATTATTCAGCTAATAATTGTGCCAAAACCGATCCTGGTTCAACCACGGTCCAACCATACCCGGTCCAACCATGGTCCAACCACGGTTCAACCATCTACTCGAATCAACGGTTCCATGTGTGTGACCCTGTAGGCACTTGTAACGTCCGACAATAATTGTAAAAACTCATTTTACAATTATAAGCAAAGAGCGGCGTCTAGCAACACATCATTGCTACCCGAACGACAAGATCAGTACTGATTCTCTATGCCTCGGAACATGTCATCGTCCTTTCGTCCCATTATCAAGATCAAACACGAGACATGGAATATGTCAATCTCGTATGTGTTTAATCTATGTTTCTTGATCCCCGAGTTAACTGTATAAAACGGATACCCGTGATATCACCATATCACCTAATCCGAGCATGGCCATGCATTTAACAGTTCAACTCTATCAAGAAACCATATGATAATATACCCGTTATATGGGTCGAACGAATCCCGTCTTGATCAATCAAAACCCACTACATACTCGTCATATACCCAATGATTACCCTTATGTCCACCCAGTTACGGATGACTAGGAATAATATCAAAGTACATGATTCATATGTTGGATACCTTGACGATCTCAGGTCGGAGGACAATTACATCTATAAGAACCACTAATGACATACATATAACGTTCCATGTAGGGTTCTTATGTGGGTCGGTCCAGTCCACAAGTTCTCCAACTTGTACCCGTATGTAGAATTCATATCACATAAGCAATTATCAACATACGCTAGTCTTAATTTATTATTACAACCCATCCGTAATAATAATCGACTAGGGACATTTAAGAATATGAAATATTCTAGGGTTATAAGTATGTGCAAGCGTTTATTTCATAAACGATACTTATTGGAATAACCTTAATACGTATACATGACTACAAATAATCTTCCATGATTGGCTTTTGGGCATATTATACTAACAATCTCCCACTTGCACTGAAGCCAATCATCCATATATCTCATACTTGTGGATCTAGCATGACCATCATGCTTCCGCTGCGTGAGAAGATTAGACAGTAGATCTCCTACTTTGTTCCCAAAAGGAACTATACACAGCCTCAGTTGTAGAGTCGGCTACTGTCTCTTGCTTGGAACTCTTCCAACACACATTACCACTTCCAAGACAAAACACATATCCAGATTGCGATCTGAAGTCATCCCTGTCAGTTTGGAAGCTAGCATCGGTGTAACCCTTTACAACGAGCTCATCAACGCTTCCGTAAACCAGGAATGCATCCTTAGTTCTTCTCAAGTACTTAAGGATGTTTTTAACCGCTATCCAGTGACTCTCACTGGGATCTGATTGGTACCTGCTCGTGACACTCAGAGCATAAGCGACATCCGGTCGAGTACATAGCATGGCGTACATGATAGATCCTATTGCCGAAGCATAAGGGATCTGACTCATCCGCTCTCTCTCCTTAGAAGTACTAGAACATTGACTCTTTGAGAGAGAAACGCCATGTGACATGGGCAAGAATCCCTTCTTGGAATTCTCCATGATAAACCTCTTTAGCACCTTGTCAATATACGTACTCTGACTTAGCCCGAGAAGCCTTTTGGATCTATCTCTATAGATCTTTATGCCTAACACATAGGCAGCTTCTCCTAAGTTCTTCATTGAGAAATTCTTTCCTAACCAAGTCTTTGCAGATTTTAGTATCGGAATATCATTCTTAATAAGTAGGATGTCGTCAACCTACAACAACAAGAAAACAATAGTGCTCCCACTAACCTTCTAGTAAACACATGAAACATCTTCACTTTTAATGAAACCAAACTCTTTGATTACTTCACTAAAACGAAGATTCCAACTCCTAGAAGCTTGCTTTAGTCCATAAATGGACCTTTGCAACTTGCATACCATACTAGCATACTCTGGATCAACAAAACCTTCAGGTTGTGTCAAGTACACATCCACAAAAATTTTCCATTAAGGAAAGCGGTTTTGACATCCATTTGCCATATCTCATAATCATGGTATGCGGCTATAGCCAAAAGAATCCGGATGGATTTAACTACGGCAACTGGTGAGAAGGTTTCATCATAGTCTATACCATGAACTTGTTTGAAACCTTTCGCAACCAACCGCCCTTTATAGGTAATCACATTACCATCCATGTCTGTCTTTTTCTTAAAGACCCACTTGCACCCTATGGGTTTTACCCCTTCGAGTGGATCAACCAAGGTCCATACCTTGTTTTGATACATGGATTCCATTTCCGAATTCAAGGCTTCTAGCCACTTCTGGGAGTCCGGACCTGTAACGGCCTGCTGATAGGTAGTGGGCTCGTCCTCATCTATGAGCATCACTTCACCGGTATGAGTCACGAGAAATCCATATCTCTCGGGCTCATGCCGAATCCTATCCGACCTACGCGGTCCATGTGTTACAGGAACAGGATTCTCGTCCATAACACTTTGTGGTTCCTGTTCTTGTTCCATTTCAGTCTCTAGATCTCGAACTTCTTCGAGTTCTATTTTCCTCCCACTGATTCCTCTAGAAATAAACTCTCTTTCTAGAAAAATCGCAGTCAGAGCAACAAACACTTTGTGGTCGGTGGGATTATAGAAATTATACCCTCTAGTTTCCTTAGGGTAACCTACAAATAGGCACTTCTCGGATTTTGGGCCAAGTTTATCCGAAGCTTCACGTCTCACGTAAGCCTCACAACCCCAAATCCTCATAAAAGACAAATTGGGACGCTTCCCAGTCCATATCTCATATGGTGTCTTTTCGACCGATTTAGACGGAACAATGTTTAGTGTAAAAACAGCAGTTAATAAAGCATGTCCACAAAAGGAAGAAGGAAGGTCAGCTTGACTCATCATAGAACGAACCATGTCTAACAAGGTTCTGTTCCTGCTATCGGATACGCCAATCCAATGAGGCGTACCTGGTGGAGTAAGTTGTGATACTATACCACAACTCTTTAGATAGTCAAGAAAGTCTCTGTCTAAGTATTCACCACCTCGATCTGATCGAAGCATCTTAATACTTTTCCGAGTTGATTTTGTACTTCATTCTTAAATTCTTTGAACTTTTCAAAGGATTCCGACTTGTGTCTCATTAGATACACTTAGCCGTATCTACTGATGTGATCAGTAAATGTAATGAAGTATTGAAAACCACCTCTTGCCTGTGTAGACATAGGTCCGCATACGTCAGTATGTATTAGACCTAGCAAGTCCTAGGCTCTTCACCTTTACCCGTAAAGGAAGCCTTAGTCATTTTGCCTAACAAACATGACTCATATGTCTCATATGATTCAAAATCAAATGAGTCTAAAAATCCAACTTTATGGAGTTTAGGAATACGATTCTCGTTTATATGGGCCAAACGACTATGCCAGAGATAGGTTTCACTAGAATCATGTAATCTAACCTTCTTCGTATTAATGTTATAGATAGGCGTTACTAGGTTTAAAACGTACAAACCATCGTTTAAAATGCACCATCATAATCAATTTCATTGAAATAAATAGAACAACAATTGTTCTTTATTCTCAATAAAACTTTTCTTGTCCATACAAGACACAGAAATCAAATTCCTGCTTATGGTAGGTACATAATAGCAATTGTATAGTTCTAAAACCAAAATGCTAGGTCAGAATAGATAGAAAATCCCTACGGCTAATGTAGCAATTCTTGCTCCAATACGGGGCGTAGGTCTATCTCATCCTTAGCCAATCTCCCACTCTTTCTCAGTTCCTACACATTTCTACAAATGTGAGAACCACATCTGGTATCTAATACCCATGAGGCAGAGGTAGAGATATAAGCCTCTATAACAAAATACCTGAAGCGGAA